>PVIY010004251.1:0-46121 GCA_004026745.1 Myrmecophaga tridactyla
GGAACAAATGTTAAAATAGATTTAGTTTGAAATGCTAGTGATCAATGAAAGGGATCAGTAAGGGGTATGACCTGTAAATTTTTTTTTCTGTTTGTTATATTTTTCTGTTGTCTTTTTATTTCTTTTTCTGAATTGATGCTAATGTTCTGGGAAATGATCATGATGATGAATATGCAACTATGTGATGATATTGTGAATTGCTGTGTGTATGTGTTGGGAATGTTTGTGTTTCTTGTAATTTTTTTATTAATAAAAAATTTTTAAAAAAATTAAATAAACATGAGTAGATCAAGCTCAAGCAAGCGAAGGAAGGGTTAGAAAATGGGCTCCCTAACAGCCAGTTTCAGTAGTACAATTACAATAGTGTTTCAGCAGTTGTAACTAGGGTAATACGCTAATGGGGAAAAGATGGAGTGGGGTGAGGTAGGTATATTAGAAGTCTGTGTTTTCTACACGAATTTTCTGTAAACCTACAACTTCTCTAAAAACAATATTTATCATTTGTCTTTCCTAACAGTTCCCAACTTTACTGATAATAACACACCTTTGTCAAGGTAGAATCAACACTTACTTTGAAAGGTATCAGATTGGAAAGGAGGGGAGTGAGAGAAACAAAAGACATAGGGGGTTTCCAACTCCACACTGAAATCCAAACCTCTCTTTGTCATTCCAAATCTCTCAAGACCCAACGTGGGCATCCAGACCTGAACTTTTTCTAGCTGTGAAAAAAATATATCCTTCTAAAAGTCCAGTTAAATGATTTCAAATACAAATGAAGTCATTGAAATTTATCTGTAATAAAATATAATCCATCAACCACCACAATGCAATGATTTAAAATGGTGACAGCATGGAGAAAAGATAAGAATTGGTGCATTTGACCCCTGGAAACAGGGGATGGAGTCTTTTTGGCAAAAGGGAGTAAAGAGAGGGCTGAGTACCTGAAGCACGGTCTTTCTCCTTTACAGTGTTGTCAAAGGTGATTCTGTGATCCATAGGAGAGAAACACTTCTATTAGGCATAATTTATCAGGAATATTAGTCCTCCTTATATATAATTATCTTTTATATGAAACCATAATAAAATTTCATGAGCAGTAAGAATGACCTCCTAATGTCATGCAAAACATGAGCTTTGCTCAGGCCGACCAACCACTTGTAAATATTTATATGTTTTTATTGATAGTCTCCTTCCTTCTCTTTTCACCTCTTTGGCCTCCCATCCTTCTCAAGCCCAGTGATTGCATTTATTTTATCTTTACCTTTAACTCTAAGTGTTTTCTAATAAGAGATTTCTCTCTCCTGCCAGATTACAAGGTCTCTGAGAGTGAGATAAACATTATCATTATTGTATATTTAAGCATACTTAATAGAGTGCCTTGTAAGCAATGAGTTCCTTGAATACTTTAAACAAGTAATTTTCAAAATCCTTGCATAACTTATATAGTGCCAGTTGGCCTCGTAGGCTACACAGGTGCAGAGGTTTTGACATTCTTCCAATCTTAATCAATACACAATTTCACTGATTTCCTCAAGAAATTCTATCATGCCAAACATACAAAATTGCACCATTTTATTGAAGATTGGGGGAATGCAGCAGAAGGAAAGAAGCATTATACAATAACTATTTCACTAGAAGTAAGTCTCCATTATTCATCTATTTTTTTCCCAATTCCCACCTCCCTATCTTAATCATTTAGTCCATTCTTTCTCTCACTCTTTCTCCTCTCTGCTTTCCTTCCCTTTCTGCCACACATAGCCTCTATCACATAATGCAAAATTACTCAAACTTTTGTGTGCACAAAAATACTTGGAGTGGGTAATACCTTAAAATGCAGATTTCTGGGTTCCATTCTCAAAATTCTGGTTGGGTAACTCAGAAGTGGAATTAGAAATTTTCACTAATAAGTGCCTCTATGCAGTGATTCCGACTGAAGTTAAACCCAGTACTATACTTTGAACATCATGTTCTACTCCAAAAGCTACATTCGTAAAGTCCTCTCCCAGACAACAGAACCCCTGCTTTCAACAGAACCCCATCTATTTTGGAGGAGACCTCCCTCTGCACCATAACAGTTTATCAATGTAAAATACCTCTGCAGAAATTTACCCAAAATTCTCACTTAGAAGAGAGAATTCACATTATAATCAATATGAAGGTCACTCTAAATTTATTTTGACCAAGAAAGTACCATTTAAGAAAGACACATTAGCTTCAAATGACATCAATTAGTGTATATTGTGATGCTTATTGAGTCATCTGAAAGAGAAGAAATTGTCTTTCTTAAAAAAAAAATAAACTTCATAGATTTAATCATTATTCCTTGGCATAAGCTTGCAGTAAGAACCATTGGATATTATTATACATGAACCTTTTAAATAGTACTTTAAAATTGTTATGCTTTAGAGAGCACTAAACATGTAGTTAGATGGGGGGGAAACTGTCCTATCTAATACTCTGTGAAGTGTACTGGTGACTTGGAATAAAGTTTTTTGTGGTAGCATCACACACACATACACACACACACATACACACGCACACACACAAAATCACAGTGCTTTGTCACAATTGGAGATTCAGGATCCATGGCTCTGAGAAACGGTTTTAAATAATTCAAAGATTCAGAAAATGCATCTAATGACGATAAAGTCAGAGATATCAAAGATGAATGGGGAAAGTCTTAAGTTCTTTTCATAAAATGCAAATGGAAAAAAGCAATACTTATATATTAATGCCACATGTAATTTTAAAAGATAAATAGTTAATAGTTATTGAAGTTTACTAAAGACTAAGCATTATTCTTAAAATCTCATTTAACCCATACAATTAATAGTGGGGAGAGCAATTTACAGATGAGGAAATTGAATTACAGAAAGTTTAGTAATTTACCGAGGCTATACCACAGGATGAGCTAGAGCTGGGGCTTGAACCATAGGCATTCTGGATTGGAAGTGTGCAGGCTCACAAGGCTTTTATTACCCAGCAAAGTGTATTTTCTAAACCAACCAAGAAGGCACATTTTTTTAATTCCCTCAAAAATGTTATATATACTTTCAGTTCTGAGACTACATATATACACACACACCTGTAATGAATAATAATTCAAATTATAGCCATACATTGTATTCAATTTTATTATAGCCCTAAAAGGTTATATATTCCCATCAATCAAAAAATTGTTTTTTGGAACTTCTCTTAAAGAAAATGAGGGAGAAGAGAGCATATATGCTATTTTCTTTGTGAAGCTAGATCTTGCTTAATGAAGGTATTTTGTACCAGCTGCTAAGAAAATAATTTTTTATCCACAACCTTATAAAAAATATAGGATAAAGAAAATAAATGAAGAATAAGCAGAATATTGTTTTTTTAAATAATTTTTAACATTAAATTTAACTTAGTTTCTCTCAAATGCATTGTTCATAGATAAATTTTGAAGAGTTAAATCTCATTTCTGAACTTGCAAAAAGCACAACTTTGGTGCTAGATTATCTAGATTCAAAACTTGTCTCTGTTATTTCCTTGCTGAGCACTCTGGAAAAGTTAGTTAACCTGTTAGTTTCCTCATCAGTAAAACAGGGATTATAATAGTACTTTCTTCACAGAGTTGGCTTGAGTATTAAATAAATTGAGAAGTACTTACTTGGGAGGTACTATATGAGCCTAAACTGTTATTTATATAGTCCATTTAAAAGTAGATTTCACATAGTCCATAATATTTTATCTTTAATCCTACTATTCTCTTACCAGTCAAAAATTCAAGGAAAATTGTTGTTTGCTTCTTTCTCTCCTTTTCTGGATCTATATGAAGCACTTCCTTTCTGTGGTAGGAAACAGTCTGAGCATGGTCTGCCATCTGTGTCTAGGACCCACAGGTAAGCCCTGTATTTGAGATGCTATGTGTTAGCCTGGCTTTTGGGATAGGACGATAAATGTGGTTGACTTCACTTTTGGGAGTGCCTGGAGATAAAGCACATCCTCCTGTAGACAGTGACCTGCCTACACATCCTTTCCCCTTTTGCCCCAAGCTTAGCTTAATATGTGTGTTTTATAGCATGACCCACTCCTGCTGCTATATCTGTTCTTGTCAAGGAGGGAGATGGGCCCCTCACCAATAGGACACAAGGTATGGGTGCATGTGAACCATTTCCCTGTGTCCACTGTGGGATGATACCCACTGGTCAAAGGGCCAACATCTGCTGCTGAAGCTGACCTTGCTTTGTCTGTTGTCTATGTGAATAAATGCTGTTCCATCCAGTGCCCGTATAAGTCATGTCTTTCTTAGCAACCCCAAGACTGTAGTGGAGTGGGGTAACATCTCTCTGCCCTCCTCCATGCAACAGGACTCCTCCTCTGAGGTGGTAATAAGTGTCTCTTCCCTTGACACTTTCTAAAACAAGAACTTCCTCCATTTGTTTTCTCTAACAGGCACTTGCCTCTGAAATATCTTTAGGCCGACCAACTTGAGGTTTTTCTTTCTATTTTAGTTTGTAAAAGCTGCTGGAATGCAATGTACCAATAATGGAACAGCTTTTAAAAAGGGAATTTATAAGTCACAAGTTTACAGTTCTAAGGCTGTGAAACTGTCCAAATTAAACCATACAGAGAAAGATACCTTAACTCCAAAGAAAGAGCCTATGGAGTTCAGTGTTTCTCTCTCACCTGGGAGGGCACATGTCTGCTAGCTTTCACTCTTCATTTCATAAGCCTTCCCCAGGATGTTTTCCTTCTGGATCTCCAAAGGTCTCTGGCTTTGTGGGCTCTGTTGGCTCTAAAGCTTTTTCCAGAATGGTTCCTTTTAAAGGGCTCCAGCAGGCAACCCCACAATTGGGTCACATCTCCATGAAAACAATCAAAAATATCCCATCCAGCAATATTGAATGAAGATTAAAAGACATAGCTTTTCTGGGGTACATAATAGCTTCAAACTGGCACACCCTCCATCATGAGTAATCTTTCTTATAAGAAATTTGTAGAAGTGCTACAAATTTACTTTAGCTTGCTTTTTCAGACTGGCCATGAACCTACAGAATAGGTTCCACTGAAGTCTGATGGCCACTGAAAACCAAAAAATGAAGCAGGCCACTCCATATGGCAAAATAGTAACAGTTTGTTAGAGAACTTACAGACCAGGAAGCTGGTCCTGGACTGCCACAGAGTAGTGCTCTGCACTAGCCAGGGATTTACCAGGGCTATATGGGGCAAGGACAAGGAAGGTACAAGCCAAGTTGGGATGTGCAAGACTGTCAACGTGTTTCTTTGAAGTTATTGATATATAGCAGGAGTAGTTTAGTACAGAGAGCTATTGTGCTTAAGAATGTGTATATCCCCTTCAAGTTGCACCTACAGGGAGGGTTTGTTTTTGTTTTTATTTTTACTTATCTAAGAATTTATGTTTTTTCTAGTTTGTGGCCTCATAATCCACCCCTCAAAAAACACACCCTTAATTCTGCAGAATATCTTGGAGCAACAATCAAGAGGCACCTATGGTGGCCTTTGTTTATGGTCTGTGGCAATCTCAATAAGAGTTCCTGTTCTGTTATAATTAAAGGAATACCTCATTCTGATGTCACTTCTACTCTTATTGTTGCTGGAATGGACAACAGCATCCTGAAATACTCATAGCTGAGGTCTGTCCAGTCATTGGTGTGCTATTTATTAGCATAATTGTTTCCCGTAAACAAGGTTCCCATCAATGCAATGGGCAATTTGGGTATAACTGCTGTAGCTATTATTTTAAAATACCATTCTTCCTTTCCATTAGGCCAGCAACCTAGGGGTTGTATGACAGATGAAAGTCCTAGGCAATTTCTCATTCTTTTATCCAGTCCTGGACTTGATGACCTGTAAAGTGGGTGCCTTGGTCACTGTGCAATGTTTTGTGATACTCAAACATACAGGAAAGGTTCCTGAGTTTCTCGTATTGTATCAGCTTGGACTGATCATTGACATCCAAAAGCCTACAGAACACCTGAAGCAGTATCTACATTGGCTATCATACTTTTGTCCATCCAACAGAGGAAGCAGTCCTAGATGGTCTATTTGCAGCATTGCCTGACCTGCGTTCCCTGTGTAAACCACTTCATATTATGGAGAAGGGGCACCTCCATGGGGCACATGCTAACTAGGACTCAGGCTGTATGTAAGTGCATTGCTATATTTCAAAGGGAGATGTAACCCTTTACATAATTTCCATACAGTTTTAGGACCTTATGTCCCAATTTATGGTGTAGCCAATCTGCTAAACTGTAGTCACAGTTTTCATCAACCCATCTAATTTTAGCTAATGTATCAAATTCCAGATTTCCCAGTGATGTGTATGAAGTATGAGCTAGAATGTGCCAGATTACTATTTTGGCATGAGTTTTTTGTGCCCTGTGCTGGTTTGAAAGTATTATGTGCCCTAGGAAAGCCACATTTTAATCCTTATGGGAGTAACTATTTCCTTTCCAATAATGCAGGTTGGGATCTTTTGATTAGATTATCTCCATGGAGATGTGACACACCCAATTGTGGGTATTAACTTCTGATTCAATGGAGATGTGATGCCACTCATTCCAGGTGGTTCTTGATTAGTTTACTGGAATCCTTTAAAAGAAGTAATATTTTTTGGAAAGAGCAGTGGGTGTGATAAGAACCATGGGAGCCAACTCAGCCAGAGACCTATGGAAATAAAGAAAGAAAACACCCCAGAGGGAGTTTCATGAAACAAGAAGCCTGAAGAGAAAGCTAGCAGATATTGTCATATTCACCATGTGCCTTTCCAGTTGAGAGAGAAGCCTTGAACTTCATCAGCCTTCTTAAACCAAGGTATCTTTCCCTGGATGCCTTAGACTGGACATTTCTATAGACTTGCTTTAATTCAGACATTTTCATAGTCTTAGAACTGTAAACTTGCAACTTATTAAATTCCCCTTTTAAAAAGCCATTCCATTTCTGGTATGTTGCCTTCCGGCAGCTAGCAAACTAGAACATGCCCTCCCTAACCCAGATATCTTCCCACAGGACCTTACCCTGTATGTCCTTACATGCTGTGGTCAATTTTTCCTGTTGCCACTGTCCCATCCAAAGAGTCAGACCAGGATACACAGCCTAGTTATCAGTACATATGGAAATCAGCATACTCTCATGGACTGTAACCATCCAGAAGGCTCACACCTCAGCCTAGTGACTGCTCTGATGTTCTCCTTCATCCACCCATATAGCATCTGTAGTTATTTGAACTGATATTGCTTGCCATCAGGATGGCTGTCCTCTGCAGGAATATCAGTATACCAGGCATCTTCTGAAGGGACTCCTATACCCTCTAATAGTGAAGCTACTTTCTCTTTGCTGGCATGGATGGTATAGGGGGTTCAGATTCTCTACATACATAACCAGCCCCAATAGTGTATGTAATGCCTCAGATAGTGTATGGAGAGAACTGCGTTGTTGCAAATAAGCATGCCACTTTTGTGCACACTAGCCTGTGCACAAGCACTTTTAGGCTAAATAAAAGTGTCTTTGACCCATCCACTATGGACAATGACATTTACACAGTTCTTAGTAAAGTCATTGTTATAGGCTTAGTTTGCTTGTGACCTAGATATGCTGGTAAAAGTTATTTTTCATTAGGACCACATTGTTGTTCTGTTCCTTTCCATGGTTGATGCTAGAACCTGAGTAGTATCACTTTCTATTCTGTTTTTGCCACAGGCCCCACTTAAACTCCCCTGGGCAGCTGGCAATCTCCAATTCACAAGCTTGCCATGCTATTAAAGTACCTAGAGACTGGATCTGTTTTACAGCTATTTTTGCTTATTGGAATGCATGCTCAGTCTCAATTTCCCAATGGCACTGAGCCTCTTTTATATGAATCTTTATAATGGTCAAAGTATTTGAGCTAGGTGGGGGTATAAAAGGTCTCCAGTAATTTAATAAGCTTATAAAAGTCTTGCAGTTCCTAATAGTACAGGGAGTTGTACTTGATCTATGACTGCAGCTGGAATGACCTTTATCTTACCTGACCAAACTACCCATAGAAACTTTATAGACTGCCTGAATCCCTGGATCTTGGCATCATTGATGGCCCATCCTCAGTTAGAAGGCATGTTAATGGCAGGGCTGCCCTTTCTAGAGATAAAAGACTATCAGAAGTAAGCATATTAATATCAATAGAGAGAAACATCAACATTTGGTGGCTTTTCCCATTTTGTTAGATCAACTACAACCATTCTAGGAGAGATGGTGGGGCTATGTAGGTGCCCTTGTAGCAAAACTTGGAAGTCCACTGCCGCCCTCCCCAAGTAAAGGCAAATCGATCTTGGCTATCTTCAGCTGGTGAAAAAGGCATTAGCTCTGTCTAATAATACTTAATGGAATTCTCCTAAATGGACAGATACATTATCGAGAAGCAGTGTGATATTTGTCATTGCTGCATAAATAGAACTACTTTATCCAATTCTTGATAGCCAACTGTCATTCTGCAACTACCATCAGGTTTTTTCACCAGCCCTCAAGGAAAAAGTGAATTCTATTTGTTAAATTATGATGTTTGTTTTACGTAAGGAAGAAAACAATCGAGAATGAGCAGCAGGGCTTGAATTCAGAGGAAGTAAGTTTCCAGTTTACTCTGGAGTATACAGTACTTCCCCCATTGGGGCAGCCAACCCCTGGGGGTAGGGAGACTAAACCCGTATTTGGGGAACACTTTCTCTAAGAGATCATCATGAAAGGATCAAAAGCATGGGTTCTTTCCAACTGGCCAGAAGGGAAAGGATGACAGGGGTGGATTCTCCAGAGGAAGTCAGCAGCAGTGTGGGCTGTAATTCATAGAGAGTAAGAGTCAGTGGCCTGGAGGAAGTCAGCAGTAGCATGGGCAGATGGGAGCTTCATGGAGGTCAGAGGTCCAACAAAACCAGCAACAGCAGCACAGGTAGTGACCTACAGGCTTCCAAACAGCAGTGGTCAGTACAAAAGAAGGACATTGAGGTCAGCAGTCAGCAGAGCTTTTATAATCCAGCACTGCAGTCTTGGTCCTGAGTAAATGTAGATCACTCCCTTCCTTCTAGGGGCTCCACTTCCCAACAGGTAAATGATCTTACCGAGAACTACAGGTGCTGAGACAAAGCAGCCATTTGATTACCCAGATGAGGATTTAATTTTAGTATTTAGGGAGGCAGATACTAGGAAAAAACTGATTTCCTTCTCCACAAGAAATTGGTGCATAGATCATTGAGATTTACATATTACTGTCAATGTGACACTATTTTGCTCACTGGAAATTGAAGTCCAGGACATGAATTTTCAAGTCTAAATTACCAGTAGAGTTATTGCAATTTTAGTTATGAGGCTCAACATAACTCATGGCATGAGTTGGCATCTGAGTGAGTAGGGATTTTGTTTCTTTCTCATTTTTGAGACACTCATACATAAACATGCCCATAGATTCAACAAGTGATACATGCTTATCTCTATGGGAACATAAGAATCAATTTCAACTTTCAAAGTGAGAAAACATTGGACAAGAAACATGCAAAATTGGAGCAGTGTGCTTCTAAAGAACTTGTTCAAATAAGAACAAGACAGAAATGTGCAAGATTTTTAAAATATATTCCTTCACATATATCTTGATTTTTTTAAATTTGGCACTGTCTTCAGTAAAACAGGAAGTAGAATATTATAATATGCGTGGCACTTGGCTTTGAGTGCTATCCTGTTTAAATAGCTCTATTGAGTTTGTTGCTGTGACTCCAAAAGTGGCCCAGAATACTTGGAACCTCTTTTGGAAAGAGGATATTTTTACCATAAACCACATGACCAGAGCAGTGTGAATCTGAGGAAAGAGAGAGAGAGGAGATGCTTTGGAAAGCAAAATTATTCTACAGGCATGGAAGAATAGTCTCTGCACATCACATCACGATATCAGAGAAGAGAACACAAGGTCAAAAATAGGAACATTCCCCAGATTAAAAGCCAGCGCATCATGGAGAAAACCACATGGGCCTGGACTACAGCAACATTTTGTCTGTCCCTTTGAGTCCCATCCAAAGCCTCTGTGGAGGCTTATGGCAGGTGACTCTCAAAAGCATCACACCAAAGCCCCAAAGAGTGCTTCACTACTGTCTACCTAAGTGAAAATGCACAGCTTTGCACAAACAGAATTTGAAAATCTCTTTAGCCCCATCTTTTACTTTTCACCTAACCCTCAACTCCTGCCCAGGTGATTCTCTGCTAAAACTGTCCTGTGCCTTCCTACATCCATCTCTTTGTTCAGAGTTTTTAACCTACCTGAAATGCCTGCCCCCTCTCATTTAAATTCCATGCATTTTCAAGGTTCTGTTGATATATCAATCTGGGTAAAACCTTCCTCTACTATCCAGCCTGAAAGGACTCTTTCCTTCCCTAAACTCCTAAAAAAAAATGTGTTAGTAAATCTTATGAAAGCTCTTTTTTCAATATCTTAAATTGTTATTTAAATGCAATAGGATCTAACTCTCTAGTGTTTATTTAATGTATCTTAATAAACTTGTCCCATAAGATGTAGCTTCAGCCTTCAATATGCAACTCCTTAGAGTCAGAAGCATTTAGTCTTTTACTACATTGAGAATAAACCAGATAATCCATCTGCTTTCTGTGCCAGGAAAATTGTTAACAATTAACCCAGGGAATCCATTCATCCATCAATCTCAATCCCTCACTTATTTTAGAGTGATAAAGATCAAGCAGAATTGTTAAAGATCCCCCAAAGGGGAATTTTCAAGGCCTCTTCTGATCTTTGCTATTCATTTGAAAATTACCTCCACACTTGGCCTCACTTCACCCCACAATGTCCTATGCATTCAGACCAAGTTTTCCCAAATTCCCCTAGTTCAGTGTTTCTCAACTGGGCAATTTTGTCACAAAGGGGACATTCAACAATGTCCGGGAACTTTTTGGTTTTCTTTTCCCAACTGGGCAGGGGGCAGAGCTACTAGCATCTAAAGGGTAGGGACCAAGGATGCTTCTGAACACCTCATAATGCACAGGACAGCTCCCACCACAAAGAATTAGGTCAAAATGCCAGTAGCGCTGAGGTTGAGAATCCCTACCGTCACTGAAAGGAATCTCCCTTTATCCTTCACTTCCTAATCTAATCATGACGTGGTGGGTAGGTACATGCCTTCATCGTCTTTGCATCCTCCTGCCCTCACTACCTAGCACTAAACTTCATGTTTCCAAATACTGCCCAAAGAACTCAGGATAAGAAAAGCAGAAATTCTAACAGACCTGTGAAAAAGGTGAGTTAAGGAAATGAGAATAAATAGAAAAGGACACTTATCTCAGCCTAAGAAGGTAACACTGCAAGTGGCTCTTAAGAGAGCATGACATATAGGCTATGCTCGCAGATGGGGAAAAAATAAAAAGAACAGGTCTATGAATGCATATACGCTTCATGGAGCTACAAGTAATTCATCCGGCTAAATAGAAAGTTGAGAATAAAGCAGTAGAAAGAGATAAACTTTGTAAGAAGGAAAGAGTCAGAGGATGCCACGTGCTGTTTGTGAAGTCTATTGTAATTCCCAAGGCAACTTGAGGGTTTTTAAGCAAAAGATTGACATGGGCACACATGGCCTTTTGAAAGGAGCACTTGGGCAGCAGAGTGGAATACATATTTGAAAGGGGCAAGATTAAAGGGAGGAAAACTGGTTAGGCATTTATTGTAGCAATCCAGGCAAGAAATGATGAGTGCATGGACAAAGGCATGGCAAAGGCAGAGGTGGAGAAGACGTGCCCTGCCAATAAACGGATGTTCCTTACTTGAGTTATTTCCTAAAATTTACAATCCAATACACCTCACCATCAAAACAAAGTACTTAAGCACCCTCATAAATATTTTGTTCTTCAGCTAAACAGCCATCAGTTCTGTGATTTTCCTTGGACTTTGTGACATAAAGTTTACACCTTACTCTAAAAATTCCAGTCAAACCAGCCTTTCATGAAAGATATTAAAGAATTTAACAGTGGGTAAAATTCAAGGTTTAAAAAAAATAATAATGAGAAATCCTAAATTCCCAACATACATCTAATCTAGCGAAGGCCTTCAATAACATGGGTTGAACAAATGATTGATTTAAGAATTTCTTCCTGGAAGGTCTCAATAATGTTCAACCTAAATCCTACATATTGTAGTTAGAGTTCACTTGGTTTTATTTTTTATTATTTCTTCGTATTTTAGAAGTCACACATACAATTTATTTTTAACTCCAAATTAAGAATTTTCACTTCTAAAAGCCTATGCCTTAAGAAAAAAAAAGTTTAATTCACTTCAAGGCCTAATGATGCTAAATGTGTTCCAACATATCTGACCAAAATAAGCTGCTAAAACACAAGAACTACTTAAACTGGATATGACTGCATGTCATTCGTTCTACCTCCAAGCCTCAAACAGATGAAAGAATCTGTTAAAACCATTGCCTCCCTTCCCCAGGTCTCAGTATCTGTCATTTCTTTAAGGAAGTCATTTGCAATCCTCTGGGCAAGATTAGGTACCTCTGCTGACCCTGTACTTCCCTACCCAGACAATACTCAGCCTTAGGAAAATGCTTATTTAAATACACTCCTCCTTCCCCTACTTCCCCAGGAAACTCTCTGAGGGCAAGCTCGTGAGTAGCCTTTATCACTCAACATCCCCAGGTACAAGGACAGTGACTAGCCATTGGAAGGGCTCAAAAATATTTGTTTAGTGTATGATTTAATCTGCTCATTCATCTTATGACTCAGGTTATTCATAAGATATTTGAAGTGGAAAATGAATAAGAATAGCTGCCCCTGGGGAATGACCTGTGTTCTAAGGGGGGAAAAGGACTTAATTCTCTTCCGACACAGCTTTTCCATTGCTGGACTTTGATATTGTTTGCAGGTTGTTGTGTAATTTTTATTTTTAATAGTGAGAAGCCTTTCTAAATTAAAAATAAAAAGATTTTTAAATTTAATAATAAATAGGCTTCTTCTATTGAACAGACCTCTGAAAGAGGAAACAGTTGGGAAATATTCATTAATTCATAAATACTGAAAACCTCTTTATTCCCTAACTATAATTAGATGTAATTGTTAAAAATCATTCTTTCTTGAAGATACTTCAGTATAATAACTATCCTAGCAATCATTTCAATTCTCCAGGTTTTTTTGAAGTAGGTGTTGATTTTTTATTACGAATGGAATGGGGGCAGGGGGACATTACTTTAAATTGCATTGCCTCACTGAAAAATCCTTCCTGATGCATTTTGTCTATAATAGTGACCAGAACTTCTTCACATCCCCTCAGCATAGCATCTGGGGACATTTCTTTCAACCCAATTAAAATAATTTAACAACTTATCAAAATCTGATCATTGATTAAGGCTTTATCTACTCCTGTCTTTTTCTAGCAAAACATAAAATCATAATTATATTACTTTACATGTGGCCCGTTATGCCCTTTATTAAGATGCCATTCTGTAAGAGTAGTAGTTTGGGCTGCAAGTAACACAAAAGACCATTTAAAATTCCTTCATTAATAAATATATTTTATTAATTCACACAGCCAGATAGTTCTGTGATTCTTTCCACTTTCTGCTGCCTTCCGCATAATGGCTCCTTCCCTCATCAAGGCACCCTGGACATCGGATCTTCAATCAATAGCATCAAAAGTCCCAAAGAGAACAGTTCTCTTCCTTGGACCCCTCTTCTTGAGACAGAGGAAAACCATCCTTGAGTATCCCAGCAGCCCCTCCCCACTCATGCCCATTCCTAAGCTGATCATTGGCAAAGGGAATGGAACTCCAGGGTGACCTTTTAGTAGTCAGGATGACCCTTGCACTGAGGAGGTGTCCCCCCTCCTTCTCCCTGAGCAAACAGCTGCCTGGTATCTGGAAAGATGACGGGGTTCTGCTTGCAAAGAAGATGGGAGACAGTGGGAATTTAGTAGGCAACCAAATATATCTGTCTCAATAGTTTTTTTTTTCTCTGATTTGCCCATTTAAGGAATTGAATCATGATCATAATTGTAATTAGAGGCTCATCTTAGTTAGATATTTATCTTTGGTAAGACCCAAAAGGACTTGTCTATTCATCAATTTACTCAACAGTGAGGTAGGTGCTAGAATAAATGGTAAATAAATGCATGGCCAGTGCCCTTGTGACTTGAAACTGTGATAGGGAAGACTGATAAATGCTAGATAACAAATGAATACATAATCACATTATGGATAAGTGCTATGAAAGGCACAAATCAAGTGTAGGACTAGGAAAAGATGGGGAGAAGCACTTGGGTACAGTGACTCTCTGAGGAGCTAACATTAGGCGAAGGCGTGAAGGATAAAAGGGAGGTAAACGAAGGAAAAGCACAGGAAGGTCTTGAGACAAGATAGAGGACATTACGTGGGAGAAAGGACACCTCGTCTCTGTGTCAAGAGGCAAGTAAGGGATGGGCAACCGTGGCTTAGCAGGCAGAGTTCTCGCCTGCCATGCCAGAGACCCGGGTTCGGTTCCAGGTGCCTGCCCGTGCCAAATAAAAAAGAAAGAGACAAGTAAGAAAGGTGGTTTTATAAGCAGACATGTGACAGCAAGATAAGGGGTTCCCTTTGAATGGCTTATATTTCCTTGCTGAAATAAGATATAGGTGCTTTGCAATGGACAGAGCCCAAGACCAAACCACTAAAAGGAAAAGGGAGGTCCTTACGTGCCACTTCCTCTCTGAGCTCCTACCATCACACTTTTGCTGTGGGCTGTCTCCTGGGATTCAGGTATGTGAGGAGCAGCTCTGTGAGGAGGAAGTCTCTTCCACCCCCACTCCATGGACTACCTGGATTGCTACCTTCCCTGCCTCACTACCTGTAAGGTGCACTTGCAGTTCCTGGGTGCGTTGTGCATGATAATGGCTTCCAAGCTGCGTGAGACCACGCCCCTGATCATCAAAAAATTGTTCATCTACACTCCGTCTCTCCATCTGTCCTCGCCACTGCAGGTTTGGGAGGTGCTGGTCCTGGGAAAACTTAAATGGGACCTGGCTGCTGTGATTGCCCGTGGTTTCCTGGCCCTGATTCTGCACCAACTCTGTCTGCCCTGTGACCAGCAGGCCTTAGTCAAAAAGCATGTCCAGACCTTCTTGGCCTTCTGCACTACAGATCATACTTTTGCTATGTACGCACCACCTATGATTGCAATGGGCAGCATTGGGGCTGCGGTGCATGGCCAGGGTACCTGCCCCATACCTGGTGATGAGCTCACAGAGCTAATGGCAGGGATCATGGGCACTGAAGTGGAGCGCCTGCAGACTTATTAGGAAAAGATCAAAGCTGCTGTCAGAGAGAGCCTCAGAGAAGCTGCCCAGACCAGCCCCAGCCCAGTGCCCAAAGCCCCAGGGAGCTCCAGCAGCCAAGGACCCAGCCAGAACAGCATTCCCACAGGTGTCACAGCCATCCACCTGTAGCCCTGGAAAGGGCCTTTGAAGTGGCCACCAAAAGCAGAAGAAGGAACGCTGCCCCCCACCCCATCCCCATACCTGCCTTCCATGAATGAACCACACCACATGTGTCTGAAACCTGAGAAGGCTCTTATTTGCCCCTTGTAAAGCCAAAGGGGCCTGGTTTGGGCTGCCAGGGGTCTCCTCCCCTGCCCACCCTCTCCCCACTTTTGCCTCTGGCCAGCTCCCTCCTGGACCTAGGCATGGTCCAGGCTGGTCAAGAACAAAACTGAAGCAAGTAAAATACATGCACCAGCATTCCTTTTTGAGGCCCCTCTCTTGCTGGGGCTCTCAAGTTCTCAACCGCCAAAATGCCCCAGTGCTTTTGAAAGGCGTTGCCCCTTCTAGGGTTATTGCATTTGGATGGGGGTCCTTCTAATGAGGAAATTTCAGACACTCTGGTCTTTGGGAGGGGTGGTCTGGGTGGCTCCTCTCACCACATCTTGGAAGCACCTGCATAATCTGTACTCTCAGCTGCTCCTAGAGAGAGGAGCCTGGGCCTCAGAGACAGGTCCAGCAAATTCCACCTTGCTTTGCTTTCTGCTCAGCTTCTCCCATGGGATTGAGAGGGGCCAGTGCTGAGGAGTTGTGTTAACTTATTAATTTGCTCTGTATACGACTGTAAAAGGGTGTGGTGGGGCCCTATACCCTGCAACCCTGGTGGTTGCTATTTCCTCTCCCCTCTGATGCTGGCTAGAGAAATGTCTGTGGCCAAGTTGCTGCTACAGTCTTGGGTGGGTCCATGCCCTCCTCTCCTTTGGCCCTCTGCTTCTTCACCAGCCAGGAGGATGAAGTGGGGATGCCCTGGAGGTGACTGAGCCTGCTGTGTCTGGAGAGGGATGCAAGCTTTGTTGACACAGGTCTTCACTATGGCCACAAGGTCCAGACTGGTAGCCCAAGACCATCATGCTCCCTTAATAAATATTCTGGAATAAAATTGAAAAAAAATTAAAAGGAAGAGGGTGATCTATTGCAAAGCTCCTGTAGTAAACACAGACTGAGAAGTGTTGCAGAAAACCAGGGCAACCCTGAAGACCTAAGGGATTTGAACTAGGAACTTCAAAGGCAGCAGGGCTTTTTCAATCATGTCAGCCCCCTGGGCATCAGCTTCATTCCCTCAGGCTTTCTCCTTGTGAAGTGTGGCAGTGCTATAGGCAGATCTGCAAGCAAAGGTTTACAATCCCCCAAAAGAGAGGGAATGGATAAGTCCCCACCACTTCCAGCCAGAATACAAAATTTCCAGCAGGGTATATCCCTGAATCAATTGCTTTGGCCAAGAAAATGGAACATGCTATTGACTCACTCTGTTATACAGGTGGGATCTGTTATTTCAAAGAAGAGGAGATGGGGCCTTGATCAAAAGTTATAGTCACCACGCTGGAGCTCCTTCAAAACAACTCAGGTGTGACTGGAAGCAACGAAATCGACACCATAAGAAAAAAATCACTTATAATTGATTTATATAAACAAACTACAAAAATCCTCCACAATTCCAGTACAGAAGCCCTAGCTTAACCCTTCTCACAAAGACAGATATAGCTTTGAGCCAGCTGCAGTTTGAAGAAAAGGATTCCCATTCCTAATTGGAACATGTTATTTCACTGCCCTGATTCTATGATGCTAAAGTTGTCCTCTTTTATGCTCCAGTGTACTCCATATACCACACCCGACCTTATTAGAATTTTATCTTCCCATGTTTATCTGCAGGTTCTTGAAATTTCACACTTTTTTTCACGCTAACTATTGCTGATTCTAATTGGCCAATCCAAAAATCAGTACAAGAATGGAACACAACAAAAACTTGCAGCCTTGATCTTTTTCTGAACAAATCATATAATTCCCATGCAGTTCTCTTAGTTTTGATTTAAAGTGTTAATAGTTTTTCCAATAGACAAAGACTATGAGACTAACTCTAAAATTCCATTTTCAATTTGATAGCACCACCTGCAGAGTAATTATGGCATATTGCAATTCAAAACACCAAGCAAGCATAGTATTTACTTTCAAGAGTGTGAGAAAGAACTGTTATGTTTTGTTATGTTTTCTCTAGCCCTGCTTTTGCCCATTGAATTGCTGCTTTCAATAAGCTTATTTTCCAGAAAATTTCAATGTCTAGGGCTTCAGCATTTCAATTGTATCCACAAATCTTGAACTCCAAAGGCTTAGCTTAAAAATGTAAAATAAAATCTAAAGGTATTAAAATATTTCACTGCTTATCCTTTCATGCTGCACGACTTTCTTTAAAAGTTAACAGAATTATTTACACCTTTGGAGAAATGTCAGACAAAATTTAAGCAATGGAGAAAGCACGTGCCTGCCAGGATGAAGGACAATTTTTCTTTCTTCCTAGTTAGTACAATTTCACATGTAGTTTCATCCGACCTCCCTAAATGGTTAAAACTCTTGGTTAAATGAAATATTTATTGGTTGTTCTCTATCGCACATTAAAAATGGGTCCCTATACCTTTAACTGTTAATTAGCTCAAGTATGTGGTTCAGGAACCACAACCCCGTTTAGTGTGACCTCACTGGTATGGCATCTGGGCAATTATCTTTGAGATAATGAGCCTTTTCATCCATAACAGAGCAACAGCCTCTCACTTGGATTGCAAAAGATCAGAGCCAATCTGCTGCACAACAGGGTGCCTGCCATCCCCTTTGTATCATACCTTATTTTCAAACTAACCTTTCACATTCTGAATTAAAGTGTTTTCAGATTAAAAATTAATGAATTCACTTTAGCATCATTTGGGGGGATAATAGGCACAAAATATCATCCAAACAATGTTTTGGATCCTAATAACACAGCCTAAAGGGGAAGGAAATTTATGCCATTTACAGAATTTTCTCATAAATGCTGTACACTAGCCAGTGGATTTCACTGTGTCTGTGGCAAATAGCCACATACTACTCAACTGTAACAAACAAAAACCATGAGAAATTGGGGGGAGGGAGGGCCGGAGAATCAACCTATATATTTGCTTCAAGCACAAATCCTAATTTGGGATACTCAGGAAAATAAAGCCTCAGAAAAGATTTAGTGGTGCAGTGTGGTAAATGTTCAGTGATCATTTTAATATATTCTAATTTCAGGCAAAAATTAACTTGGAAGCACAATGTTTTCTACCCCATTGTCACGTATAGGTTCCTAGCTTTTTTCATCAACCCTTACTCTTCATTCATTGTCTGCCTTACAACATCACCCCATCATGAAATCTGTAAATAAGTCTTTTCACATTGCATTAAGTTAATATGCAACCCCTTCTTCTTGGGGTCAAGCACTTCTTCTCAAGGATCTGCTAGGAACTCCACTTCTTTTTAGGGCTCTCTTCATGAGGGAGCTTTATATGGAAAGATTCCATCTTGATACAGTAAACCTCATACGCTAATCTTGAAGTGATTCAACAATCAAATCTTATTCTCTTACCCTTTTATGTTTGACTTAATAAGAAGGGAAGTGTTCTAGCTTGCAAGCTGCCAGAACGTGATATACTAGAAACAGAACGGCTTTTAAAGAGGGGAATTTATTAAGTTGCAAGTTTACAATTCTAAAACTGTGAAATGTCCAAATTAAAGCAAGTCTATAAAAATGTCCAATCTAAGGCATCCAGAGAAAGATACCCTGGTTCAAGAAGGCCAATGAAGTTCAGGGTTCTCTCTCAGCTGGAAAGGCACATGATCACTATGGTGACATCTGCTAGCTTTCTCTCCAGGCTTCTTGTTTCATAAAGCTACCCCGGGGGAATTTTCGTTCTTCATCTCCAAAGGCTCATCATCTCTCTGGCTGCATGGGCTCTCCAGTGACTCTAAAGCTTTCTCCAAAATATCTCCTCTTTTAAAGGATTCCAGCTAACTAATCAAGATCCACCTGGAATGGGTGGAGTCACATCTCCCTCTAATCAAAGGTTAATACCCCCCCAAAAAAATTTAATACCCACAATTGGGTAAGTCAAATCTCTGTGGAGATAATCTAATTAGGTTTCAAATCTACAATACTGAATAGGGATTAAAGTAAATGGCTGCCTCCACAAAATGGATCAGGATTAAAACATGGCTTGTCTAGTGTACCTAATCCTTTCAAACCAGCCACAGGAACTATGCCAAGAAAATTAAACTTACCATGCTGTCACTATTTCCTTTGTCTTAATCAAGTTTCTTTTGAGAAGAACAGGAATCCACTCAAATTAGCTTAATCACAAAAGAGAATTTCTTTATAAGAGGAGTTAGTATGACCCAAACTCATGAAGAACGAGATCCAAGACCTGGGAATAATCAGGTAGCAAAGCATCTCTTGTGCCCTCAGCTGTCTCTCACTCTCTCTCTCTCTCTCTCTCTCTCTCTCTCTCTCTCTCTCTCTCTCTCTCTCTCTCTCTCTCTCTCTCTCTCTCTCTCTCTCCATTCTTTTTCCACAGACTTTTTCTTTTTAAGAACAAATCTGACGGGACCACTTTGGTCTGCTGTGCCTTGTTGATCTAAGATCCTTTTGCAATGGTGAAAGAGTAATAATATCATATAACCATGATTGTGGTGGACCATCTCTATGGGCAGAAAGGAAGGAATTAGTTCTCTGAGAATGGGTCAAGACAAGATGTTCCACCAGCATATCACATCACACTGCCCAGAACTGGAGTGACTCTAAACTCTTCCAAAACACTGGAGATGCCCAGAAAGTTAAGTTAAGAAAATGCAGAAGTCATGCCAGAGGCAAATGACCACACGTTTGGCTTCAACTGATACATCTTCATGCAACTGATTTCCCCACTGATGGGGAAAGAATTTGGAAAGAATAAATGGAGAGAATATCTTCTCTTTCCACACTGAAATAGGTATATTGCTATTAGTCTTCTAGATGCAAATGAGAAATTATAGGAATTAAATTCAGCTGGGTAATGATAATGCATCTTAAAAATCACACTTAGAAATGTGGCTGATTAAGTTTCATATAACTCCTTTGCCCTTTTAAGAAAATTTGTTCCTGTCATCAGCTAATCTAACAAAAGGCTTTTGCTCACATTATAAGTTATTTATATGCTTATTTTAGAATTTCGAAACACATGGCAGTAAAGTACATGTGTAATGTAAAATAACTAGGAAATGTTAATAGTTGATTAACTATTAAATTTAAAAAGAGAACTGTGGAAGATAGATTACATTTTAATGCAGTTAAGTTTAGAGACTTCACTTAGCTTCATTTCTTCTTTTCTAACAACAAATTCTTACTCTCGGCTATTATTTTTTAAGACTATTGAGTTGAACCTTACAGTGGTTATAAACTTGGTGTTTTAAGGTCTTTTCCTTTGAGGAGGTCAAAGTACAGGAATTGAATACTTCACTTACATCAAGCTAGGCAGTAAAACTAAAAAACACACTGAATATCAAAAAATTCAAGACCTGGGGTTGAAAGCTGTGTACAATTGAGTCAAGAAAGAGGACTGCATCTGTTTTATACATGACAGCAGGCTTTCTCTAGAGGTAATTTTAGGTTTTACAGGGTTTGATTGAATCAATACAATTTTAAGTCAGATTAACGTTCACTCTGCAATATTTCTACAGTGAGAAATATTGCCCAGCTATCCTGTCCCACCTTCTAATCTCTCCAATCCTCTTCTATAAACCTCCACATGAGCCTTGTGCTTTGAAAATCATTGCACTAGTGAATAGCTCCAATGTGCAGGCCCTATGGCTGTGGGTGAAAATCACAGTGTGCAGACCTCACACTATAAAATTCTTATGGTTAATGCACAGTCAACACTAAACCTAGATTCCCTGGCTTAAGTACAGTGTTCACTTGGAGTTTGTAAGTGATTATTTACCAATTACCAGATACTGAGATTATGTTAGTATGCCAAATAAACCATAAATGACACCTTCCAGTTTTTTCCACCACTAATCAAGAAACCTCAGCATGACCGCAGCCTGCTCCCTTATGCCTGCAAGATATCTCCTGACTCTGCCCACTTCTCTCTCCTCAGTGCCACCACCCTAGCCCAAGACCAGCATTTCCCACCAGAACCTTTTCTCTGGTCTCCTGGTTTTCCACGCTTCTGTCTTTTTCCAATACCTAGTTCATCCTACGAACAACATGTAGAGTGAATTAAATCAAAGCAAAATCATATTTATGGTTTTGGTTCAATTACTTGCAGAGGTAACCGCATTGCTTTCCATACTTCAATAACTGCCCATCATATACAAGATAAAATCCAAAGTCCTTAAAATGGCTCACAGAGTCCAGCAAAATGTCATCCTTACCTGCCTTACCAGGCACCTCTGAAACTATGCTTCCTCTGCTTTCTATGCTCTAGTCACACTGTAATTTCTTTAGTTCTCAAAATTTCCTTTCCTCCCCCATTTTTGGGGTCCTTGCACATGTTATTTGCTCTGCTTAGACCATACTTTCTACAACCTTCATCCTTCAGATGCCTGTGAAAACATTCATGCCCATCCCACCACCCCAGACTCTCCAACCACATTAGGGCTTCCAAATTTACGATCTTCTTCTCTGTAGATCTTAACCCAAGTAAAATTAAACACTTAATTCTGTAATTCATTGTTTCATGTTTTCTAGGATGTAAACTAGAGGACAGCGACTGCCTGTCTGTCACTAGTGTTCAACACAGCACATTGCATATGTACATAATCAATAAAAATGTGCTAGATGAACACCTCTACATATTTTATTCAATGTGAATCTACTATTCTGACCATTATTAATTAATAAGTTCTCATTACTGTGCTCTAAATAAAGCACTTAGAGCAAGTATTACAGAATACAGAGTGGGGTCTACATTCATGAGCTTTATAGCCCAACTTCTTGTGGTCTGATCTTGACCCCTTCCATTCCATTAACTGGGTTAGTTTGGACAAGTTACATAATCACTTTGCCCCTCAATTTCTACATCTATAAAATGGTTAGAGAAGACTAATTAGAGAATAGGTATACGTAGAGCAGTGTCAAACATAAAGGAAATGTTCATTATGCTAATTGATTCATCCCACAATATAATGGGAGAATTGAAGTTCAGAGCAGATAATTAATTTGTTTAAAATTACATAGCTGGATGGAGTAGAATCAGAATTTGAATCCAGGCAGTCTGATTACCAAGTCAGTAAACTCAGCTTGCACTATATTGTTTAACCTGAAAGTAAGAATCTACCTGCTTACTAGATAATTTAGCACCAAAACTCTGCCCAGTGGGGTACTCCATACTAAGTGATAACTGGCTGAATCTACCTCTTTGGAAATGGAATGAAAGATATACAGGGATGAAAGCAGATTGTAAAGTAAATAGAAGCCAAAAGTTACTGAAAGAAAGTAGCATTCTTAAACCATAAAGCAGTAAAAACTGGGAGTAGGCAGAAGACGTAAGAGAGACAGAAGGAAAGTAGAGCAAAGTTAGTTAACAATGGAAGCTTCAACTGTAGCCAAATACTTAAGAATAATGGAAACCTTCTGCATGCCATCTGGATGCTGGAATGAAGCTATACATGTCTGCTAATCCCTGGAATATGGCCCAATCTCTCTGAAACTATGAATATTATTTCCGATTTACTTACTTTCCTTAATACCTTTTAAAAATAATCAATAACTAAGTGTAGCAGGCAGGCCCCTGGCAGCAAGCAGGTCCCCTGGTTTACCTAGCCACTTTCTCCTTGCAAAGTCTCCCAGCCCCCGAGGATGGTTGAAAGTGCACACAGGCAGGATAAGAGGCCTCTGTGAAAGTCCCCTCCCCAGTGACTGCTCATCCGCTTCCATAAACTCAGCTTTGCAATCCTTCTAGGTCTGATCACCGGCAGGCAGCCAATCCCCTCCCTCAAGCATTGCTAAGTTATCATATTAGGAAAACCCTGTCCCAAACGAGCCATTCTGCCTATAGAACCCTGTGTCAGCCCCTGTTGGGGCTCAAACTTTCAGAGGTGACTCGGCTGAGGCCGGTGGGCACAGACTAATAAAGCTTGCTTCCTGAAATTTCGGAGCCTCGATCCTGGTTCTTGCAGTGATTCACAGAATGTTCCTGGAGGCTTGTAGCCTCAACCCTGGTTTCGTGCTACATAAGAACAATGCATATCCCTGTCCCAGGAAGTAGAGAGAGGTCCCTCTTTAGACATATGCCACCTAAATTATCCTCACTATACATGCTACTCATTAATACACTGGCATTAATCCACCATACAGGTGGCTGATCAAACAGGCTGTAATGACATTTCATCTTCTTTATTGAACCAGAAAATCTTTGCCAGGAAGGGATCTTTGCATTTCACTGAGAGTCCTAGAAGACCACTATTATAAAAATGGCAACCGTGTATGCACTATATCCTATTTAATAATGGCTGTGTAATCTTTAAGAATGTAAATATTTGAAGCAGATTAAAATAAAACTACCTCCAGCTCTAGAACTGCCTCTATTTTTCAGAAAAAAAAACATATTTTAATCTTTGATGTTGTTTAGACAATTACTATCTAGGATTTCCTTTAACTGATGTGTTTCTTTCATACTTACAAAGGAGATTATTTTTGTTCTGTGTATTTTTTAACTAATCAACAAGCAGTTAATTTATATTACTTTCCACCTGGAGGCATTCAATTACCACTTTGCAAAGGTGAGAAAATAAGTCATTAATATGCATAGATGCTTTGCTTAAACCATTTAGAAGAGTATATACAACAGGAACTCCTTCTAGATCTCCACCACTGCAAGGCTAAAAGATTTATATTGAAATTCAGCTATTTAACCTTCATAAATGAAGTCGCCTGCATAGTTAACATTAAATGTTTGATTTAATTTACTTGCACAGGTAGCTCACCAAGAAGGCATTCAGCCTGAAAGTTAATGATGTCACATCTATTCCACAGTGTATGTGCTTCCAATTGCTTTCTACAGCACTGCACAAACTAATATTAAGTTCTTATTTTTGTAATATTCTTGGGCAGGAGGGAGACATTATCCTCAATTATCCCTGTATAACATCTTTACCAACTTGAGAAACCTTCCACTTCAAGAGCAGTGGGTCAGGAAAACAGAGACAGGACCCAATTCACTACAGATAACCTCTCTAATCAGATCCTAAGTGAACTCTCTTAGAACAAAACACTAATGTCTGTGTGCCATTTTAATTGTTTCCAGGCCGGGTAAGCCTTGTTTTCCCTCTTGAAATTAAGAAATTGTTCACCACTTTCTACTAAAGGATGGTTAGGACTTTTTGTTTATATTTTCCAAGGAAAAGAGGTGACTACAAAGTACTGGAAGCACAAGTATGTATATCTAGAAATGATGATGTTTTTCCACAGAATCCTTGAACAATTGACAAAAACTGGCAGATCCATTTTACTCAAAACTCAAGAAGACAGTTAAAGAGTTGCAGTAACTGTGTGAGTGCCAAATCAAGAAAATGCTGCTTCAAAAACTATAGAAGTGGATGCGCAGTGGTTCAGTGGTACAATGCTTGCCTTTCATACAGGAGACCTGGGTTCGATTACTGGACCATGCATCCCACCCCTCAAAATAAAAACCTGTAGAAGTGCTTTCTGACCCTTCCCCCAAACCTGCCCCAGCTCAGAGTGGAGCCACCCTGAACTCCCATTGTGAGTGCCCTCCTCT
This sequence comes from Myrmecophaga tridactyla, assembly GCA_004026745.1. NCBI lineage: Eukaryota > Metazoa > Chordata > Mammalia > Pilosa > Myrmecophagidae > Myrmecophaga > Myrmecophaga tridactyla. The sequence continues at coordinate 25,057 of PVIY010004251.1, forward strand.
GCTCAGGAAGGAGAATCAACCCCTTTCCCATACTGGGGTGGATGTATGTGTCTGCCAACTTATTGAGTGGAAGGTAAAGACTGGACCAGGAATCCTGTCTCTGGCTGTCACTCCCAAAACTTGCCCTGCAAGCAGAAGCAGCGTGCAGATAGCTAAAGCAGATAGGAAACAATAAAACAAATGAACGGAGCACCCCAGAAGGGGAGGAAGTCTGTCATAGGAGGTAGAGGGGGAATTTGAATTCCTATGAGGGGTGGAATCCTAAAGCCATCAGTAAGCATAAGCTCAGGACAAGAAGGAGGCTCCATATAAGTTCATGTAAGATAGTTGGGACCCTGCACTTCATGTTTACCTTAGGCCAACTGTATCAATAGGAAGGCTAAACTCTGAAGCACAGCACCAGCCAATGCAGAGCCAATTCACAATGACCGTGAAACATGTTTTTTGCATTGGTTTGTTTTTGTTAGTACCTGATGCTCAAGAAAATATCTGTCATATTACTAGCTAGATACAAACTTATGGGACAGATAGCTCAGGGATGAAGGCCTAGAGTTAGCACCAGTAAAAATTAAAATGTGCAATGTACAACAAAAAATTAGAAGAAAAACAAAGAAACAGGAAAGGATGCTGCACCTAAAGGAACAAGATAAAAATCCCAAAAACGTCACCAAAGAAGAGCAGACTTCTGACATACGGAACAAAGACTAAAAATGATCCTCGATATGCCCAAGGAGATAAAGGAAAACACTGAGAAGGAATTAAAAAATATCAGGAAGACAATGAATGAGCAATATGAGAATCTCAATAAAGAAAATTTTTTTAAAAGAGCCAAACAGAAATCCTGGTGTTGAAGACCACAAAAATTCAAATTTAAAATCCCCTACAGATTTACAACAGCAAATTGGGACTGACAGAAGAAAGAATCAATTAACTCAAACACAAGACAATTGAAATGATTCAGTCTGAAGAGCAGAAAGAAAAAGGAATGAAAAAAAGTGAACATAGCTTAAGAGACCTGTGGTACACAATAAAGTACACCACTACATGCATGTGAAATTTACAGGAGGAGGAGAAAGGGAGAAATAATTCAGATAAATAATGGCATAAAACTTCCCAAATTTAGTGGAAGATATGAATATGCACATTCAAGAAGTTCAATGAAAACCCTAAAGGGTGGGAGCCATCCCCCTACACGTAGCAATCAAACTGTCAAATTTCAAAGACAAGCAGAGGGTTCTGAAAACTGCAAAAATGTGCTATGTACAAAGGAGTCCCAGAAAGATTGAGTACAGATTTCTCATCAAAAACAATGGAGACAAAGAAAAAAAATGGAGGCAAGAAGGCAGTGGAACAAAATATTTAAGGTATTGATAGAAAAGAATTGTCAACTAACAACTTTAGGTCTGGAAAAACTATCTTTAAAAATTGAGGGAGAGATTAAGACACTCTACGAAAAACAAAAGCAGAGGGAGTTCATCACCAGTAAATCAGTCCTACTAGCCAGGCTAGGGGGAGCTCTTCACATCAAAAGGAAAGGATCCTATATAGTGGATCAAGGTGGCATTAAGAAATAAAGAATTCTGGCAAAAATAACCATATGGTAACTATAAATGCCTATACTATTGCATTGCATTTTTTGGTATGTAACTTCACTTTTTATTCCTTACATGCTCTAAAATGAAAATGTGCAAAAGTAATAATAAATGTAGGTTCTGGATATACAATATATAAAGATATAATTTGTAACAAATACAGCAAAAAGTGGGAGGAAGAAGTGTATAGGAACAGCGTATGTGTACACTGTTGAAGCTAAGTATCATATAACATGTGATCGTTGTAGATTTAGGAGGTTAAATTAAGCTCCAGGATAGCCACAAAGAAAATATACGGAAAGCATATATAGAAAGAAAAAAAGGGGGGGCACAAAATGGTATAATAGAAAAAAAAAAAAACCCAGATATGAAAGTAGGCCTTAATTGGAAAAATTAAGGGGCAAGATAGGTATAAGACTTACAAAGACCAAATAGCAAATAGCAGAAGAAAGTCCCACATTAACAGTAGTTACATTAAATGCAAATAGAATAAACTCTCCAGTCAAAAGGCAGAGGTTGGAAAATAGATTTTTATAAAAGCATGACTCAACTATATGCTGTTTACCTGAGACCTTAAATTCAAAGATAAAAGTGGTCTGAAAAAAAAAGGATAGGATAAAAAACTATTTACATGCAAGTATTAAACAAAGAGAGCTGGGGTACCTATACTAATATCAGATAAAATAAACTTCAAGTGAAAAACTGGGACAAAGAAGATCACTGTAAACTGATATAACCAGAAGCATAACAATTATATATGTATATGCACATAATTACAAAGTCCAAAATATATGAGGCAAATACAGACAGATTTGAAGAGAGAAATCAAAAGTTCTACATTAATAGTAAGATAGTTCAGCACACCACTTTCAATAATGGATGCAAGATCTAGAAAGATGATCGATGAGGAAGGAGGAGACTTGGAACCATGGTATAAACCTAATAGACCTAACCAACATATATAGAACATTTCACCCAACAACAGCAGAATACATATTTTTCTCTAGTGTACATGGATCAGATCACAAAACAAGTCTCAATAAATTCAAAATTATTAGTTGTATGTGTCTTCTTTGACCACAATTTAATGAAGCTACAAATCAAAAGCAGAAGGAGAACAGGGAAATGAACAAATATCTGGAAATTAAGTAATACATTCTCAAACAACCAATGGGTCAAAGAAGAAATCATAAAGGAAATTAGGAAATATCTTGAGACAAATGAATATTAAAAAAACATGATAAAACTTATGGAGTGCAGTAAGACAATACTGAGAAGGAGCTATAAATGTTTCCATTAGAAAGGGAGAAAGGTCTCAAATGAGAGACCTAACCTCAAAACTGGAGGATACATGAAAAGAAGACCAAATTAAACCCCAAGTGAGCAGAAGGAAGCAAATAATAAAGATTAGAATGAAGGTGAATGGAATAGAAATTTTTTTTTAAAAAAAAGAGAATCAACAAAAACAAAAGTTGGTTCTTTGAAAAGATCAATAAAATCAGCAAACCATTAACAAAGAAAAATGTGAGAAAATGCAAATGACTAAAATCAGCAATGAAAGGGGAGATACTGCTACTGCCTTTACAGAAACAGAAGATTATAATAGGATGCTATAACAACTGTAATCAACAAATTAGATAACCTAGATGAAAAGGAAAAATTCTTAGAAACATGCAAACTCTCTACACTAACTCAAGAAGAAATAGAAGTTCTTAACATACAAATAGTAAAGAGATTGAATCAGTATCAAAAACTTCCCAACAAAGAAAATCCCAGGAACAAAGTTTTCACTGCTGAATTTTAGTAAACATTCAGAAAAGAATTACCACCATTCCTGCTCAAACTTTCCCAAGAAATTGAAGAGGAGGAATGATTTCCTAATTCATTCTATGAGGACAAAACATCCTAAAGCAAAAGCTAGACAAAGATATCCCAAGAAGAGAACGTTACATGCAAATGTCTCCTAGAAATACAGATGCAAAAATCCTTAACAAAATACCAGCAACACATTAAAAGAATTATACACCATGATCGTGCGGGATTTATCCCAGGTATTCAGGGGTGGATCAATGTAATAAAATTAATTAATTAATGTGGTATAATACACCACATAAATAGAACAAAGGAAAAAATCATATGATCATCTCAATTGGCACAGAAAAGACACTTGAAAAATCCTGCAGCCTTTCTTGATAAAATTATTTAGAAAACTAGATATAGAGGGAAACTTCTTCAACATGATAAAGGGCATATATGAAAAGCCGACAACGAACATCATACTCAATAATGAAAGACTGAAAGTTTTCCCCATAAGATCAGGAACAAGTCAAGAATGCCTGCCATCAGTACTTTTATTTAGCATTGTAGTGGAAGTTCTAACTAGAGCAATTAGATAAGAAAAAGAAATAAAAGGCATTTAAGTTAGAAAGAAGGAGTAAAATTTTCCCTACTTGAGATGGCATAATCCTATATAAAGACAATTCTCAAAAACCACAGCAAAGCTGCTAGAGCTAATAAATGAATTCAGCAAAATGTAGGATACAAAATCAACATGCAAATATCAGTAGTATTTCTATACACTAGTAATGAACAATCTAAAGATGTCAAAGAAAAATTCATTTGCAACAGCAACTAAAGAATCAAATGTCTAGGAATAAATTTAACCAATGACATAAAGAACTTATACATAGAACACTACAAAACATTGATGAAAAAAATTAAAGATGACCTAAATAAATGGAAGGGTAATCAGTGTTCATGGATAGGAAGATTAAATATTGTTAAGATGTCAGTTCCACCCAAAGTGATTTACAGATTCAATGCAATTCCAGTCAAAATTCTAACTGCTTTCCTTAGAGAAATGGAAACCAATCATCAAAGCCATATGAAAAGTAAGGGCCGCAAACAACCAAAACCATCTTGAAAAAGAATGAAGTTGGAGGACACTCACACCTTGATTTTAAAAGTTATTACAAAGCTACAGTAAATAAAACAGCATGTTATTGACACAAGGTCAGACATGTAGACCAATGAAATTGAAATGAAAGTTCAGAAATTAACACTCCTTTTATCGCCAACTCATTTTTGACAAGGGTGTCAAGTCCACTCAATTGGGAAAGAATAGTCCCTTTAACAAATAGTGCTGGGAAACTGGGTGTCCATATGTAAAAGAATGAAGGTGGATCCCAACCTCACACTATATAAAAAGAACTCAAAATGGATAAAAAAAATTTTTAAAAAACTTAAGCATAAAGACCAAAACATAATACTCCTAGAAGAAAATACAGGAAGACTCTTCAGAACCTTGTGCTAAGCAATTGATTTTTAGATTTACACCAAAATCATGGGGAGTAAAAGAAGAAATAGATAAATGGGACGTCATCAAAATTTAAAACTTTTGTGCATCAAAGGACTTCATCACAAAAGTAAAAAGGCAACTTACAGAATGGGAGAAAATGTTTGGAAATTACATATCCAATAAGATTTTAATATCCAGTATATATTAAATCCTACCCCAATTGAAATATAGGGAAAAGACTTGAATAAACCTTTCCCCTAAAAGCACATGAAAAGATGCTCAACATCATTAGCCATTAGGAAAATGCAAATCAAAACTACAATGAGAGACCACTTCACATTCAACTATAGTGGTGGTTTGAAGCTGTATATACCATAGGAAAAAAGTGTTCTTAAACTTAATTCTTATGGGTGTGGACCAATTACAAGTAGGACCTTTTGATGATGTTACTTCAGTTAAGGTGTGTTCCCAGTTCAATCAGGATAGGTTGTTGTTTTTTGTTTTTTTGTATGCTGTATGGTGGGGTCACATTTCATTATTTTTCCATATGAATATCCCATTATTGCAGTACCATTTGTTGAACTGTTGTTTGTTTGTTTGTTTTTTGCTTGTTTGTTTTTGGGGGAAGTGCATGGACCAGGAATCGAACCCAGGTCTCCTGCATGGCAGGCAAGAATTCTACCACTGAGCTACCCTTGAACCCCCCAGGATTGGTCTTAACCCTATTACTGGAGTCCTAATAAGTGGAATGAAAGTTTGACATGAAAGAGAAAGCCACAGAGGGAGCAGCCAGAGGCTTATCATCGACAGAACCCAGAAGAGAAAGGAAAGACACCACTATATGCCTTGCCGTGGGCAAGCTAAGGACCAGGAATCGCCACCCGCCAGCCCCAGAAGGCCATAATCTTACGGGAGAAAGTATTGCCTTGATGATGCCTCAATTTAGAGTTTTCCATAATGTCAAAACCATAAGCAAATAAATTCTTGTTTAAGTCAATCCATTGCATAGTACTTGCTTGAGCAGCCAAGGAAACTATAGCAATTCCTATTGTAAAAAATGGAAAATAAGTGTTGAAAGGATATGGGGAAATAAGGACAGTCAATTGTTGTTGCTGGAATGTAAAATGGTGCAGCCCTTTAGCAAAACTGTCTTTTGGGTCCTCTGAAAGTTAAGTATAGAATTATCATATGACACAGAAATCCTGTTTCTAGGTATATAACCAAAAGAATTGAAAGCAGGGACTTGAACAGATATTTGAATACCAATATTCGTAGTGACATTATTCACAATTGCTAAAAGAAAAAAGAACAGGTGTCCACTGATAAATAAAATTTGGTATATACTTACCAAAATGCGGTATACACATACAATGGAATATTATTCAGCCATAAAAAAGCAATGAAATTCTGACATATGCAACAGCCTAGATGAACCTTGAAGATACCACGTTGAATGCATTTTCTGTATGATTTTTCCCAAAGCCAACTGTTTCTCTCATTAAAAAAAAATGTCTGTGGCTTGACTACTTCAAAACAAGTGGCAGCCACTTCCAGCTTTTTTGATTGTGCAAATGTCAAAAAAAGTAAAGTAGTATATATATAATAATAGATGAAAATGTTTGTGTAAAAATATTAAAAAGAATACTATAATAAATGAAGAAAATATGCAAGAATAAGGTAAGGATACATGGGAAACTGATATCTGAAACTCAGATTCTCTATCTGAGGAGAATTATCTGGCTGAGAAACAGAGTAGGGAAAAAATCTATGATGAATACCTTTTGTGCTTTTGAATTTTGAACCCCATAATCTACTATTTATAGCGTAAAGAAATATATTTTATTAAAAGAAGCAGACAAGTAGAGGAAGCTATTGGCTAAGCTAGTGCATTTAAATTCTCTATGAATTTTACTTATTAATGGTAGCTTTAACTCCTATGACAACGGAAGAAAAATAATCAAAATTATGATTTGGATAAAAAATATTAAGAATGTTATTCTGAGAGCAACTCTTAGAGCTGCCCATGGAAATTCTCCTTTTATGGAATTCTAAATGCTTTCTCAGCTCGTCCCCCATTGCATGCCTCTACTGCCCTCATAGTATTAGGCATCTTCGTTATTTTCTCTAGAAAATATGGATAATGACTTGCAGCCTTTGCCCGAGGTCTATATGGAATTAGTCCAGGTCTGCTCAACATGAAGCCTTCTCAGGACATAATTACTATATTTCTCAGATAGGGAGGATTTGTCTGACATATGGCCTGACACTGGGGTAGAACCTTTTAAATGGAGCCTCTCTAAAAATTGTGGACATAAAACAAGTCAACTTTTTTAATAGTCAAGTTAGATGTTGGATATAAATGTAAATATTTTAATGTTTTTTCTTCCTTCTCTATGTGTTTGATTTTCATGGGATTTTTTTTTTAATTTGGAAGTTCTTTAATATTAGCCAGAGAAAACTATTCGGTCCTAACTGAAAGAAAGACCATGTATAATGAGAATGGCTAAGCTTTGAGGAAAATGGGATGGGAGCAAAGGCAGGAGTTGGCAGAAAAGGCTAATGTGAATGAGGCACTTGAATGATTATTTTAATGCTGAGTCTGGTCCAGAGATGGATGGTATCTGAGAGGGTTGGAAATAAAATGTGGCCACAATGATTACTAAAAAATTATCACTCTGGCAGCTTGGCTATTTTTGAAACATGAAATTATCTTCAGTCCAACAGATTGCAGGGCATATATTACCATAATTGAAAATAGGTAGTTCTTAAATACCACCTGTAATAGCAATTGCAGGACAAGTCAGGAGTACGTTCAGTAAAACACAACACATTTAGCCTACACGAGAGAGGTGATAGCGATAAAAATAAAAACACAGCCAGAGAGATAATTCTCCTCATTTACTTTTTTGTGGTCACAAAATATTTCCCTCTGGCACAAATTCTTTTGGCTCATAAACTCAAGCTGGGCACAGTATGTTCCTTCTCCATTCTTTCTTCCCTCGTAAGAAAACCAGCACACAACTTGACATTGTTCTGTTGTCATTAGCATCACCTTCAACAAATCATTTTCTCCACTTGTCCAATTACAGATAACATAAAAAAAACTCCTGTTCTCCATGTTTCTTATTTCAACACTGGACTTGACATGACTCTATCCTAAATCACAGAAGCCTCTTGTCAGTTTCCATGACTTAAAGTTAATTTTCACTATGCTTTCCCTTTTTTTTATTTCACATTCCTTATGGGTAATGGCCATACTGAAAATGATGGCATAAGAGCTTTTCTCCTTCAGACCTCTACTTACCCCACCACAGATTTATAGCACACTTTTCCTCAGGGAAATTTTAGTATATTTCCTTCCACTTGACAATAAAAAAGAAAAGACTATCATAAGTTCGTATAGATTTCCACTTCTCCGCGTATAGGGACAAGGTCCTTCCTTTTTACTTTTTCCTACCAAAAGTGTGGAACTGACACAGTCAATGAAGAAAATGGGGCAGCTGATACCCTAAAAAAAGAACTCACAAGCTTGTCTTGTGCCTTTCATTCTTCTGCTCCCCAAACAGGCTTAGAGATGCACATATCAAAAGTCAGTTGCCTCTGTGCCTGCAATAAAGGTAAACCCACGTGGCATGAGAAAATACAGCCTTGACAAAAGAACAATCCCTCTTCTTTTGATTTGCAGAAAAACACTTTACTAAAGTGGAGACAAGCTAAGTAACTTAAATTTAACTTAAAAATATGTCTTTAATCCTTATTTTCTGCATAAGAGAAACAGGAACAGAAATATTAGTCAACTACCCTGAGAAGAAAAAAAAAAACTTAATGAAAAGTTTGGGTATTTTGTTTGAAGGTCACTGGTTTTTCAATCAGACCTTTCATTTTCTTTTTCCTTTTTTCACCCCCTCTTGTTAGTTTTTAAATGACTAGCTTGCAGTATACACTGATAGATTTCCGTGGGCACCAGGATTCACCTTGAAATATAAGATAATATTCTAACCAGCATTCTAAAATACCTTGGGAGCTGCTATGTAGCACTGCACAGGCCATTACTGCCGGCCTTTTATAGGTGAATTTCAGAGCTTCCTTGGATTAGTTGAAAATGTGACTGTCTTGAAGATGAAACTTCTTTCACTGCCAGCGTCTCCTGCCTGTGTATACTTTATCTTTGATCCTATATGTTTTTGTGTTACTTTCTTTAAAGAAAAAAAAAATCCCAGTTTAGACCCCCAGAATTTACTTTCAATTCAATTTATGCCATTCTGAAATCTAAACTTCAGCCATTTTTTTAAACCAAGAATAAAAAATATTCTTTAGAGGTAATAATGTACTGATCTTCAAGATTATTTCAACTGTAGACAGCTTTTATAACTTGCTAATTGATTAAAACATTCTCATCAAAGAAACATTGATTTAAATAATTTCTTCTTAATGTTAATTATTATCTTGGGAAAACCAGCATCTATCGATTTATGGGAAAATATGAAAGGCCATTTTACTGAGGGCAGAGGGAAACATACTTCTTATATTGCTTTAATACTGTTTAACTCCACATTTTGCTGTCTTGTTTTGACATGAACCTCCCATCTTAAAGGGACTTGTGTTTTTCGGTATAGTAGCAGTAGCCGTACGTGTCTATTGAGAAACAGATATATGACTAGTCTGAATTGAGATGTGCTATAAATAAATAAAACACACCAGATTCTAAAGGCTTGGTATGGAGAAAAAATAGTGTAAAATATCTCATAAATAATTTTTAAATAACTAATATGTCGAAATTATAGTATTATGGATCTTTTGGGTTAAATAAATTATATTACTAAAATGAAATTCACTTGGTTCCTTTTTACCTTTTTAATATGTCTACAAGACAAAAATTAAATTACATGTTTACTCACATTATACTTCTACTGAAGAGTACTCATGCCAAAAAATTGTGCTTTTTTTTTTGTATGCTATATGGCGGGGTCACATTTCATTATTTTTTCCATGTCAATATCCCGTTATTGCAGCATTATTTGTTGAATTTTTTTGTTTGCTTGTTTTTGTTTGTTTCTTTTGCTTGTTTGGGGGGAAGTGCATGGACCAGGAATCGAACCCGGGTCTCCCACATGGCAGGCGAGAACTCTATCACTGAACTACTCTTGCAGCCCCCTGACACAGAAATTTTAATGTTATCATGGCAAGGTCAGTGTCTGTGTTCTTTACTCCTATAACCCAAACTGATTTTGGAGATTTTCTCATAATCCTCAGTCCTTGGTATAATATAGATGCTCAATAAATATTTATTAAAAAAAAGAATAAATGAAAGCGAATAAGGATTCCTTAGCTATCATTTTCTCCAGAGAAACAAAAATACTTTATAAGTGTGCAAAAATGGGTAATCTGCATGTTAGAGGCTTAGTGCTAAGAGAGATAAATTTGGAAAGTAAAGAATTGTACTCAAAACAAACAGTAAGTATTGATTAAAGTTGGAATAACAAGACAAAGAAGGGAGAGAGTTTACAAGTAAAATGTATGTCATAAAGAACATACATAGGCTGGTTAAAGCTGATATTTTAATTGAAAAATCAACATAATTTGTATGAAATTTGGGTGATTTATTCTAAAAATAGCTTATACAAAGTCATGATTTAAGTTAGTTAATCAAAATCTGAACGCTAATAAATTTAATAAAATGTCTAAACGATATAAAAAAGAAAAACACAGATTAAAAAAGTAAAATAGCGGTGATTTGTGGTGTCAAAACAATGCTAAACAATTTGCCTTTTGTTTAGAATCTTAACTAGACACAAATATTCACAGTTTTACCAGACATTAGAAACATGTTGTAAAGGAATTATTTATCATAAGAGGAGAATTCTGAAGTTGGAAAACAGCATAGGCAATTTGGAAAATCTGCAAAATATTTAATAAATGGGAAATCTCTGAAGGTGGTTTTGATTGTAAAATAATAAGAGCACTAAATATCTAGAAAGAAACAATGATATAAGCTAACATCCATATGATACTTAAGATGTGCCAGGCACTTTACACACATTAACTCATTTAATCTTCACAAGAACTCCCTGAGTTATGATTATCCCCATTTTACAGATTAAAAAAAGTGAAAGAAGTGATCAACTGCCTTGCCCAAGTCTGCACAGCTAATAAGTGGCAAATGTTCCAATTCAAACGCAGGCAGTCTGGCTCCAGGACACCCGCTCCTAACCATTCTGCTTCCATTTATGAGGATCTGTCAGGTGATAGGCAATTTACTTTTACATAAATTACTAATAAACTTTAAATGATACTATGAGGCAAGGTATTTATTACCAGTTTAATACATTAAGGGACCAGGACTCAGAAAGGTTGTCACTTGTCCAAAAACCGACCCTTTAGTAAGGGTCTGAATCAAGACTAAATCCAGATCCACTTGCTCCATACTTCTAATATTATATATTACCACAACCTACATCATGCTGAATAATCATAGCCTGTCATTGACTTTATTGTGTTTTTTTTTTTTTTAACATGGGCAGGTACCGGGAATCGAACCCGGGTTCTTTAGCATGGCAGGCAAGCATTCTTGCCTGCTGAGCCACCGTGGCCCACCCTGTCATTGACTTTGAATGAACCTTTTGTCTCTGCCCACCTATCAATTAGTCAGTCTGATTAGAACAGATTATTTAGATGATCTATGCCAAGGATTGCAAAGTCCATTCATTCTCTTGTTAAAACAGAACAATGCCCAATGTAGTGAAAACTGGTTACTTCCCATTTCACTCTCACACTTGTGAAATGACACATACATATACTACAGTATTCTTTATTCTATTATTTACTATACTTATTTTCAAGCTTACAGTACCAGCTAGAAAAAGTGTAACGCAGTGTACCCAAAGGCCTGGGTAGTGACAGGATTGTGTGTCAAATCCCTGGGGATCCAGTTTCTGACTGTTTCCTCCACAAACGATTGCTGGATTTTGCAGAAAGCATCAGCAAGCTTCAGAAAGCTCTTCCCCCAAACAAAAAAAAATTTCAAAGCTACAGCCCGACTAGCAAATATATATTAACTCCCAAAGGTCAGTCAATAATTAGAACAAGGAGATGTCTGGTCAGTTCATAATCTTTTCTTTAGGGAATTAGAGTGGAAAGCAAAGGGCCACTTCTTGCTAAACCCCCATCTTCATGTTAATTGGACTGAAGAATTAGAATGCAGGACAGTGAGAAATGAAAAGTTATGCTTCCCCTAATAACTGTATCTTGGCACATTCTATATAAGGGCATAAATATAACAGCAAATATAGTACATAAAATACTATCATCTGTGCAAGGAACGAATAACGATAGCTGGGAGGATCATAATTTTGATTTTACTGACTTTTATGAGTCTAAATTCTCAGCCATAATGTTGCATTAATATATACAAGCTTTTTAACCAATCTTGTCTTAATTTTTGCCTCTCTCTGTGCTATTGTCCTGTGGATTTTCTTAGCACTACTTAGGCTGAAAGAGCAACCTTTGAACACTGACTTTTCAAATTGGATTCTGATTCAAGTCTTGACCTTTAAGAAAAAAAAAAAGGATATGTGAGCATTTTATGCTGGACCTCATTAAACAAGAGAAAGAAAGTAAAGGCAAAGCTTTCAGCTGTGCATGATTGCTAAACAGTGGGGGAATGCAGGAACTGCTAAATAAAACAAGTCACGCTTTGGGCCAGAAAAAAAGCTGAAGCAATCGTTTAAACCTGCACACTGCTGCTTTTTATTTAATGCTGAAGGGTATTTACAATTCTATGATTGCTGCAGAAAGGTTAATCCAGATGAGTAAAAAAAGTGGCAGAGTGTGAGGCTGTTTCACACCAGCTCTTTGCAGTGAATATTTTAGTAACCATTGTGAATCCATGTCAGCAGTGCAACCATCAAATGAAACAGGAAAGAAAGCAAATATTACCCTAAAGAATGAATTTTGATGTAAAGCAACAGCAGCGGCATTTTCATTGCCCTCTTCTGTGGTGAAGAGGTGTTTCCCCACTTTTTCTAGGGTGGGAAACAGTTTTCATCAGGGTAAAGTATTGTTGTTGTTGTTTTAATTTGAGCTCCTGTATTCTCAACTCACCATACTATTTTCCAACTGGAGAGGTAGGGAGGAGAAAAAAACTCCACTCATTCTCCTTCCAGTTTTCATTTAGTTTCCTTTTCCCCCATGAACTTCAAACTACAGAAGCAATTCTCTCCTTGGAGAGTACTACCTTGTCTCTACATCGAGTTATGTCAAAAACTATTCAATATTCTAAGTATCTCCACCAGGGCACATGTTCCTTCCTGTCTTATTTCCTTTCTTGAAAAGTATGTGTATTGATCTCTCCAAAACCTTGGGACCAAATGAAAATAGCAGGAGAGGCATTCTGTAGAGGGAAAAATGCAGATGTGTACTGTCTCCTCCATTTTTCATCGCATTCCAAAATATCAGTGCAGCCAGAGCAATATTGGAGACTCAACATTAGTTTCTTTCTTTTTTCTTCCCCAAGACTATGTTAATAATAACCATTTGAGTTTCTGCCTTTGGAACTCTAGGACCAAATATCAGTCAGGGTCATTGCTTCTACTTTTCCTATGAGAGAATATCCACCGCCCTTAAGTAAAATGCAAATTTACCCTACACTGCTCAGTTTCACTTGTTTCAATGAAGAATTATTTCAGCGATTTAAATTTATGTGGCTCCAGTTTTTTGTGTCAAATTACTATTGTTCATGATTTTGCAATCACTTTTAAAAACTGAGGGCTCTACTCCAGCCAACATGGAGAAGTGACATACTTCAAGGCTCTGACCACCTACAAGTGCTTGGAACAATTAGCAAGAACTGGAGAAAATGTCCTCTCAAAGCTCCAGAAAACATTTAAAGAACTGCAGTAAAAGGGTGAGCACTAAATCAAGAAAAAATCTACTTAAAAGCAGTCAGATCTCAGGATGTTCTGGGCCTCCCCTACTCCTCATTGATTCAGTTCAGAGCATCCCAGAGTGCCCAGTTGGAGGTAGCAGAGCAATCCTTGTGCACTTACCAAGGGCATGTATGTCTGGCACAGTCTGCCTGCTGGTGGCTTCAGGGACTCACTCTCCATGAATTTGCCCTCCATGTCAAAGGCAGTTCACAGAGTACTCCCACAGAACACTGTGGAAGAATAGTCAAATGACTGCCTGGGGCAAGGAATTGCTGGCAGAGGAGCATACCGTACAGGGCCCAGGGCCATTAGGAAACTATTTCCCAGGGAGGAAGGAATATTCATATCTTTATAAATGGAGGAATTCCTAAGGTCACCTGCACCTACTCCGGACAGAATGCATGAACCCAAAGCATCAGGGAAGCCCTAAGTTTGGAGTTAGTCTCTAAACTCACTGCATGGATAATCTGTGAAGAACATAGCATAGGTCATTCTACAGACATTGGGAAAGGTATTTTCTTTCTTTTTTTCTTCTTTTTTTGGTTAGGTTTTGGCCTATTCAGGGACAGCTCTGTCATAACACTAGCTTAATACAAACTTCAGACACCTCAGAGTCTAAATTCCAGTGATAATATATTATAATATCAAAATGCCCAGGTTTCAATAAAAGATTTAAAAAAAAAAGGATACAAAGAAACAGGAAGGGAAGGCCTAGGCAAAGTTGAAAATGAAAACATTAGAAACTATCAATAAGGAAGACAAGAGCTGGGACATATCAGACAAAGATTTTTTTTAAATGGCCCTAAATATGCTCAAAGAGCTAAAGGAAAACATGGACAAAGAATTAATGTAAACCAAGAAAATGATAGATGAATAGAAAGAGAATATCAATAAAAGAAATGGAAATTATCAAAAATGAGGCAAACAGAGCTGAGAAACACAATAAATTAAAAATTCTGGAGAGGATTCAGCAACAGATTGGAGGTAGCAGAAGAAAGAATCAGTGAACTTGAAGTTAAGGCTATTGAAATTATCTAGTCTGAAAAAAAGAAAGAATGAAAAAAAGTGAACAGAGCCTGAGAAACTTGTGGGACACCATGAAACATATCTATATGCAAATTGTGAGTATCCCAAAAGGAAGAGAAAGAGTGAAGGGGGCAGAAAAATAGTCATAGAAATATTGGCTGAAATTTCATCAAATTTGATGAAAGTCATGAATATATACATCCAAGATGCTCAATGAACTCCAAACAGGATAAACCCAAATAGATCCACAATAACACATAGAATAATCAAACTGTCAGATGCCAAGGGGAATCCTGAAAGCTTCAAGAGAGAAGCAATGTGTCACATATAAGTTAGCCTCAATAAAATTAAATGCCAGTATATCATCAGAAACTATGCAAGCAAGAAGGCAATGGGGTGACATATTTAAAATGCTGAAAGCAAAAAAATTGCTAGCCAAGCATTCAATATCCAGCAAAACTGTCTTTCCAAAAATGAACGTGAGATTAAGGCATTCCCAGATAAACAAAATCTGCAGGATTTTGTCATCGCAAGACTAGATCCACAAGAGATGCTAAAGAGAATTCTTTAGGTTGAAAGGAGCAGACAATAGCTCAAAGCTGCATGAAGAAATACAGATTTCTAACATGGATAATAATACGGGTAAATATAAATGCTAGTATTATTGTGTTTTTGGTTTGTAACTTCACTTTTCATATTCTACAGGATCTAAAAAGCAAATGCATAAATGTAATGATAAATCAATGGTTTGGGACTCACAATGCATTAAAATGCAATTCTTGAAAAAGCTACATAAAGGTGGGGGTGAGAAAGTTATAGAAACATAGTTTGTATACCACGTATATTAAGTTGGTATCTAAGCAACAGGTGCGTTATAGATTAAGGATGTTAAATAAAAGGCCCATGGCAATGAAGGAAAATCAGAAAATATGCAAACTTATAGACAAAAATTGGGCTTCAGAAATTGGGGTGGGGTGGGGTGGCAGGAAGAACAGGGAGTTAATGCATAATGGGTGTCGGGTTTCTGTTTGGAGAGATGGGAAAGTTTTAGTAATGGAAGATAAATGAGATACTGCAACAGTAAAAATATGAATAATGCCGCTGAATGTTATACTTGGGAGTGGTTGAGATGGGGAAGCTTGTGATATATATATTGCTATAATTAAAAGAAAAAGAAAGAACAACAAAGAGACAGTGGAAATTAACTGTAATACATGATCCTGGATGGGATCTAGCAAGAGAGGATGAAAGGTCAAAGGGACATTGTTGTGAGAAATTTGCAGCCAGCAAATTCAAAATTTAAGGTTTTCAATATTCTGGTCAGAATCTTTTATGTATACAGTTTAAGGATATTCAACATCATCTGAGTATCAAGATTAACTTGTTCTTCAAGAAAAATTATTTATACTTTAAAAAAACCATAGGTTTCAAATATTAGCAGTAGACGCTATCATTACATTTCTCCCATATGGCAAACACATCAAAAAGTAGAGCAGTCAGTGTACTAATTCTCAACCACAAATCATCTACTTTACATAATTTTACAGAGAAGGCCAATATATTATCACATTTCATGGTCATTTGTTTCAAAAATTCAAGTTTTTATATCAAATCCTGTTGGCAAATGTATCCCAAATTTGTATGAGAGGTGGAAAGTAATGCCTAATAATTCTGATTTTGGAGAAAACCAGAAAGTGTCTTTAAACACAGTTAAACCTTAAAGTATTATGTAGAGTCAAGTTGGAGATAAGATGCCACAGCTTTTATTAATATATATACACACACACACACATATGTTTAGTGAAATTTTTATACTAGCTGTTTAGAAAGAAGAAAGGAAGAGAGGCTTTGAACAAGGTTACACTCAATTTATTTCCCTCATGAATTCTCTGCCACACTTTCAGCTTTAAAATGTAGAAGTTGGACAGTGATGGTAATTATTTTGGATTGCGCTGCATGAAGGCAGCTGAGTGTAATTCTGTACTTCAGAGAAGTGCAACTATGAGTCACTTTGAACAACCAACATGACTATAACTTGAGTTGTTCAGGGATACCTTTAGAGAACTGATCTGCACAGATAAGTTATCTCTTTAAATGTTAGACGTAACCACGTGCATGTACATAGAGGCTTAAAAAAAGAAAAATATGTTGAAAAAATTATTAACTATGAAGTTAATCGCTCTTTGAAAATGCTGAATCAACATGAGAGTTTAAGTGCACCATTAAAGTTAAAAATAAGAAAACTACTAGTAGCACTAAAAGAAGATGCCAAATTTTTAAAACCAATAGTATGCTGCTTTCTTTCATGAGATGGTTTTCTTTTGAATTCTCACAAAGACAACCCTGTTGAAACTCCATTCTGGATAATTGGTAGGAAAGAATCTCTTCACCTCCAGGAACGCATGGACTTCACTTTGGTCTTCAACCTCCAGCGAGAGCTGAGTGCAGAGCTAATTTCTCTATAGTAAGAACAGTCAACCTGAAAGCAATAGACAGTAAATCTCTTAAACACACACACACACACACGCATCTACATCATTCACATAAGACTAAACTCTTCAAAGGCCTGGCATTCATTTGTAAAACATTTGTGTGCAATTTTTCACAAGCACTGGACTAGCGACTGAGAATATAAAGATGAATTATATGCAAAAGGATCCTGCCCTAGAGATGCATAGTCCAATGATTGTGATAGACCTATGATCAAACACTTTTATCATTATCCAACCCCACAGTTACACTGAAAAGCACAGGTATTGACACTACTTCTGGAAAGATCGATATTTCATGGAAAATAAGACATTTGGGGGAAAACAACAAATTATATTATGGATATTGTTTTAACCCAACATAAATACAAGTTATAGGAACTAGCTTTCTACAAAATAAACAGAGGACAAGATGTTAAAACCTGCTCAATTTCCCAGCACCTTCCTTAATAACCCTACCTCATTATTCAGGAAATATTGGAATGTTGTCATGATCTGGCAAGACAAAATCTTCCTTAAACTTTATGTTATCTTTATTTCTTAAAGATTTGAAACTGCACCTTACCTTAATTTCTTTTGTTTTTGTGTAGTGGAATGATGTTTTGAGGTGTTAAATGAAACATTTCCCTTCAGGCTTTCATGTCTCTTTTTTCTTTCCTCCTAGGAGAGCTGGTTTAGCCAGAAAGAATCAGATTCTTAGTTTTGAGTTCTGAAAATAATCCCTTGACACCCATCATCTTCAAAGCCAAGACCTTCAAAGGCAAAAAACAGGTTTTGGAGGGAAGAGTAACAAAGAATTGTGGCCATCTTTAATCTACCAAATGTAGCAATTTTAACTTTCATCAAATAATGGTAGGTTGAATTATAGACCCAAGAAAAATATATTATTAATCTTAATCCATTCTTGTGGGTATGGACCATTTCAACAGAACTTCTTGAAGATGTTATTTTTTAAGGTATTGCCAACTGAATCAGGATGGGTCTGAATCCTACTAATGGGCTTCTTATAGAGAAGGCCACTGGGAGAAAGCTGCTAGGGAGGAGCCAAAAGTTGGAAGTCAATGGAATCCTGAAAAGAAAGGAGAAAATGCCACCAAGTGCATGGCCATGGGACAGGAAAGCAAAGCAAGCAGTCCCAGAGCATTAAGTCCTCAGGGAAAAAACATTGCCTTGTTTTTGCCTCAATTGTGGACTTCTCCCAGTCTCAAAACCATGAGCCAATAAATTCCCACTGTTCAAGCCTGCCCATGGTGCAGTATTTGTTTTAGCAGCTGGGAAACCAAGACAAATAGCATACCTTCATTCTGAGCATATGTGTTGCACAGCAGAAGGAAAAGTGAACTGGAAAACAGAATAGTTACACTCTAGAATCAAATCCACCATTGCAAAACTATCTTAATTAAACCACTTAATTTTTCTGAGCCTCACTCATAACATGAGACAATTGAGCAAGGGCTATCTAAGGCCACTTCTACTTCTAAAATACGATTATGTGTAAGACGGTCTCTGTACTAAATCCTGTAGTAGGTATAAACATATATGTAATCAGACATTGGGCAGCCTCCATCAAAGCATTCAAAATACAATTGTAAACGCAAATCAAGCACATAGAAACATAATTTAAAATACAAAGGATGTTTTGATCTTGGTTTCTAAAAACTTTTCCTGACTAAAACGTTCCAGAAATTTGTGGGAAAATTTCTGATTCCAGAGCTAAGGCAAAGAAAGCTCAAGATGAGCCTGGGACACATTGTTGAGTGAGAAAATAAATAACAGATCCAAAAATTATGGAGCTGTGTCGAAAGGATACAGAAGCCAACTTAAAATCTGGCAAAATTTGAATATCAGAATGAACGATAACAGTAATAGAGATAATTGATTATAAGAATCTCTGACTTCATCCAATTCATCAATCAATAACTCTTCCCTACAGTGGAATGCTAACAAATGTAAAATTAGCAATAGACAAGAAATCACCCTTTTGCAACCTTATCACAGTAACTGAGTCAAGCAAAAATCATAAATAGATGCTAAATCCATTAGATAGATGTTTAATGAGGAATGGGATATTTATAGAGCCAAAAGTACACCACACAGAAAAAAAAGTTACATTTTAGTGGAAATACCTGCTATACACCACCTTCCTTAATTATTCAAAGTTACCATCACCAATGGTGGGACAAATTGACATCACATGCTTCCAGTCCTGATGCACAGAAACTACAACATGACTTAAGTAGCATTTCTGACCAAAGGAAAATAAAAAGCATACTCTAAATTTTTTCATTAAGAGACGCAAGCAAATTCAAATTAAGAAGCATTCTATGAAATAATGCACCTGAACTCTTCAAAATGTCAGGGCAATCAGAGACAAAAGCAAAACAAAACAAAAACAACCACAACAGCAACAAATACTGAGTAACTGTTCCAGCCAGACAGAGACTAAAGAGATACGACAATTAAATGCAATGCACGACGCTCTTGGTCCCTGGATCGGGGGGACGGGGGTAAGGCTAACAAGGATAGCATTGGAACAAATTGTGATATTTTGGTATAAACTATATATGAATTTTGGGTCAAGGTAAATTTACCAAGTATGTTGACTGACCTGTGCCAGCCTCCAACAAATATTTGTAGTCTCGAAGGGGTAAGATGTCAGTAAAAGGAATTACCGTCAGCCTAGATAAACGGAGAGGACTCGCGCACACCCAGCAGATGGGCGAGTCCCTTCCTCACTTCTTAGGGAAAGACGGGACATTCTGAGATGTGGAGACAGGTGCCCCGGCTGGGGGTCTACATGCTGAAGTTTAAGGCTCGTCTTTCAGAATCAGGAACCAAAGGCCGAGCAGGACAAGAAGCACTGCTGGGAAGTTAACGAATATTGGGATAGCCCTGGATGCCCCGAGCGCTGAGGGTGGGCGGGCGTGGAGGCGGCGAGGGGCGCCTGCACAGCTGGCCTGGGCATGCGAACCGGCACCGGCTCAGCCAGCCCCGGATCGCGCAGCCGGGCGCCCGGTGCGCAGCAGCCCTGTACCGCCAAAGCGAGGCAGATGCAGATCAATGCCAAGTGGAAACTTGGAGAGAGGGAGACAGGGAAAGGAGGAAGACGTGGATTTAGATTGAGTTACTTGTGTCTTCTAAGGAGCTGGAAATTCTTAGTCATTTTGACTTCAGTAATGGCATTTGTGGTTCATTGCATACCTTCATGCTTCTGTTTAAACTTACTAATAAATAGCATTCTTTTCCTATAGCTGCGCTTTTCTGACCGACATTCAATAGAATGCTCCAATGTTCGCCTCTATCCAAATGTTTTCCTGCCTCGCAGTTTTGTGCTGTATGGCCTGGATCCATAAGGCTAGAATTCAGGTTTTTGGTGGGGACAGTAGAGGTGATGATATATTCTAACAAAATTTTGCTGGCTCTTTATTGCCATGATGAATGATTTACTCTTCCATGGACAGTAAGGTTATGAAAAAGAATTGTGACCCAAGTGACAATTGCACAATTGACCTTGTGCAATTTTTAACCTTATTAGCTTCCGTTTCTCCTCTGTAAAACGATTAAAATGATGCAGTTTACCTCACTGTGTTAGTTAGATTCAGTTGTCAACTTGGCCAGGTGAGCATACCTAGTCTTGCTGCTGCGGACATAAGTCAATGGTATGTGAACCTCATTTGTTGCTAATTACATCTGCAGTCAGCTAGGAGGCGTGTCTGCTGCAATGAGTGATGTTTGA
>PVIY010004251.1:46221-104736 GCA_004026745.1 Myrmecophaga tridactyla
ACTTGCAGCTCAGCCCAGGCCTTTGGAGATGGAGAAAGAAGTCACCCCGGGGAAAGTTGTTGGAACCCAGGGGCCTGGAGAGAAGACCAGCAGAGACCATCCTGTGCCTTCCACGTAAGAAAGAGCCTCAGTGGAAAGTTAGCTGCCTTTCCTCTGAAGAACCAACAAAATAAATCCCCTTTTATTAAAAGCCAATCCGCCTCTGGTGTGTTGCATTCCGGCAGCTAGCAAACTAGAACACTCACTATGTTTGTAAGATGTTCAAATACGAAAAAGGTCACATAGAAAAAAACTCAGTAAATATTAGCTATCATTATTATTGCTAAGAAGATAGGTCCTGTATTGCTCAAAAAGCATCGACTTTGATCTGTCTCTAGGACAGAAATAAATAAATGAAAATAGTGAGACTGGACCTACAATGCTGTGACTACAGAGGTCAAAAATGTAAGGTAAGGTTCATAAGAATTTCTGCTTACCTGACTTGCTCAATCACTTGCAGAAAAAAACAGTGGAATATTGAATGAGAAATTCATTCTAAGATAAGGTCAAAATATTATCTACTGATCTTTAGTCCACTTAGCTATCTCCAGAGTCAATAGGAATCGGGAAGAAAAGACAATTGTGATAATTATTGATGTAACAATAGATCTCAAACTATTTTCCTGTGGTTTTGGGTGAAGATTCTTAAATTTGTCCTCCTCATGGAAGACATTGTCAGCCATTATTCCCCAAACATTCCAAGCAATAGGATTGAAAAGGAAAGAAATGACAAAATAGTTTTTCAGGCAAATTATCTCTGAATTAGAATGAGATGAAAAGGAAAAAGACGCAGGTGTGGGGTATAGTCCGTGAATTAAGAAATGGTTTCGAAGTATATTTTTGGTTCAGAACTGAGATTCTGTCCAGGAAATTTTGTTGTGTGTGTTTTCTGTAGATGATATTCTACAGCCTAATTATCATAAGGGAGAGAGAAAGGTTGAAAAGCATCCAAATAGAAATTGCTTACAAATGCTTGAAATACTGCATGAAATCCCTATTTAGTCTTCCAAACAGATTTTAAGAATCAGTGTCTTAACCATTTTCCACAGATGTTCAAAGAAAACCCCACAGCTTAGAATATTCTGCCAGGCAGAATTGAATTAGTCATCACCTCCTACCTCCTATGAGAAGTAGAGGGTTGGGTGTGTAGGTCAGGAAACAACTTGTGTATAAACTACTTAGTGCTTTATTTACCAGATTCTATGGATGTTTTTGAGTTATAGTTGGTAGATTTGTGTTTGTCTGGTTGACTGGTGAAGGTTTATTTTGAAAAAAAGTGTTGAATTAGTGAAGATCCTTATATGAATAGGTTTGTTATACATTGCACATTATTTTCCACAAGATGAGCATCCCCAAGAGACCTTTTGGATACTGAAATATCCCTGAAGGTGAGAGAATGAATGAGAGATCAATGATCTCTACTACAATATGAGAGGATCAACTTGTGTTCTGGGGATCATGTTATTACTGCGATTGTCCCTACTCCCTCCAAAGCTGCTTTCTAAGAATCACCATGTTCAAACCCTTTTATGCCAAGTTCTTTCAATTTATTCTCCCACTCAATGATGTTTATTCCCTCATATGTTCTCCTTACACCCACTGAGATTCTCTTCGTCTATCAAGGATCTTCACATTAAAACTCCCCCTTCTTTCTTTTCTAAAGAATAAAGGGTTGGGAGCTAAATTGTTTTTAAGCCATAAATCGCTTGACCATTAAAAATATTTCTTTAAATAATTTATTGATGTGCTATGTAAGGTGCTCTTGGGAGACAGAGAAATAATTTTCCTGCTTAAAGGAGACAAACCAGCGGAATGCATGATGTGACAAATGCTATTTAGAGGCATGAGCATAATACTATGGGATCACAATACGTATGTGCTAAAGCAATTGTGTGAAGTAAGACTAGGTTCTTTTTTTTAGCTCCTTTATAAGTATCTTGACCACTATACTAAAGACTCCCCAAATTCCAACCCTGAAAAGAAAACTTTTTTACAGTTCTTCCAAAACGTGAAGAGATAAAAAAAAAAAAAAAACAAGGTTTAATATTGTGCCATACCTAAAGAACATGAATTCATCCAAAGGAAGGAAGGAGGAAGGAAGGGCCAGACAGACAGAGGGATGGAGGGGCGAAAGAAGGGAGGGAAGGAGAAAATAAACCAATTCTAACCAGCATATCCTCAGGCACCTGTCACGTGTTGATTTATATCCTAAGCTGTCTGGCACAGCTCTTAATTGAGTGCCGCACTTGTGTATCATCAAATATCTCTTGGAGATACTTTAAGAGCATTGTTATATATTCTCGTGCTCAATTGATGGCAGAGTTATTAAAGTCCTTTTTGTGTTGAACAGACTTTTTGTGATTTGAACGCGTCAGCCTCTTACAGCAGCGTCTGTAGCTTTACGCCACACTCAGCATGTTGGAGATAAGGACAAGAGCTTTCTCATCCACTTACTTTCTTTTTCATCTTATCTATGCGCTATCTTTTTACAAATTGAAGACTAGAGTATAAATTTGTGATTCACATTCCACTTTCGAAACTGAGAGGCTGATATTATACTGGGTGGAAATATTTCCCTCAGGACTTCAACCACAGAACCATGGCACATTCCCAGATAATGAGGTCTCAAGATAAGTATAGTAGCAGACCAAATAAATGCATCTTACATAGCATGTCTAGAAGGAATAACTGGGTCTCAAGTCTTCCAAAGTCTTCAGTAAAGTCCTTGAAAGTTAACCCGTTGAGACAACTTCTTAACTATCTGAAAATGTTAAAATGAGCCGCAATACCTTCACAGAAGTCAAGCTCATAAGTTTTCTGGCATGGGAACTTTTGCCTATTACAGGTTATTGATTAAATATTTACTGAGCAATTCAACCATTGAATCAGAAAAATTTACAAGCATGATATTTTGGTCCGTGGTCTAAAATTTAGAAAGCATTTTCCTTTGGGAATAATGTGATTGCTATAGAAAGGGGAGGCTCTGGACAGGACTAATCACTTGTAATATTTTGTCCAATGTTTGACTTTTTTATTTATACACTATTGAATTCCAATAAGGATTTAAAGCAGCTTACAAAGATATATTAAATATAGCAAGGAATTTTTCAAAAGACACTAGTCCAGTTTTCTCAAAACTATGGGAAAAAATGAGACATCTCATGCATTTTGAAAGAGATTGTAAAACAGCCAACATTTCCGAAGGGTTGTTTGTACCAAAAATGTGCAAAACATTTGATCCTGAAATTCCATTTTTCACCATTTATCTTAAGGAGATAAGAGTGGGTATGTACAAATATAGAGATGTTTATTGCCATCTTGTACAATAGTGAAAACTGAAAATATTCAAAATGTCCAAAGATAGGAGATTTTGTGTAAATAAATATTAATCCATTCATAGAATGGATCAGTATTTAGCTTTTTTTTAACATAATTTTTTTTTTACTATATTGGCATGGAAAAATGTCCACAATATTTTGTTGATTTAGAAAGCAGCTTACAAATTAGAATGCTTAGTGTAACTATTTAGATAAAATATATATATTATAAATTTAAACTTACAGAAATATATTGAAAGATACAAAATGAAATTCTTAAGAGTGGTTATTTCAGGGAAGTGGGATGAGGGGCTATTAGTCATGTATTATTTTAAAACAAAGATATCTTCTTTTTTATCTTTTTTATTTTATTTTCAAAGAATAAAGGACAACTCACTTTAAATTGCATTGAAGAAATACTTCATGAAACTGGAAAATGCTCACAATTGATTTTTAAGTGAAAAGAAGCAGGTCCCTAGCCAGTATAGACAATATAATTATCAAACTTACTTATACATAGAAAAGATCTGAAAAGTTATACGCCAAAATGTTTACAGTGCCATTTTCACGGGAAAATTGATCCAAATTGTAAGTTGGCGGACAAGGCTAGGAATACTGCTGCCTCCACGGAGCCTTAGCAGTGAGGAAGGAATGTTTCTGCACTCACCTATACACTGAGTCTCAGCACCTGGAACAAAACTCCCACGACTGCAAGAACAGCACAGAGAGCAGAGGAGGGAATACTAAGCAAACTTAGCATCTAGAAAAGAAATAACCGGAGGGAGAGCATCTGCGATGTCCATGATATTGAGATGTCCAAGGTCAGACTGACAAGAAAAGTGACAGATGTTGAGAGCTTACCATATACTGTGCACACTGCCAAGAGCTCTACATATGAATTACCCCTATTGTCCTCAAAACAACCTTAGGAATAAGCTATTATTATCATTGGGAAGAAGAATCCAATATTCAAGAAGTTAATGCTTCAGAATTTTCCAGGGAAGATGGCAGAGTAGGGAGCTCCATGACTCAGTCCTCCTACCAAAACAACTATTAAACAGGCAGGAACTGTCTGAAACAACTATTTTGAAACTCCAGAGGCTAGAAGAACGTTGGACAGCATCCGGGAGAGTAGGAGGGAGTGACAGATAAATTACAGTAAAAAACTGTAATTGCTCTCTCCAGTGTAGCTGCTACTGGCACCCACGTCCCCACTCTTACAGCAGGATACTGTGGGGTCCGGTCTCTAACTAGCTTCTGAAAACAGAAAGGGATATAAAAATCCTCTTCCCCAAGAGCAGGAATGGGCACGGCCCATCATGGCTTTTGATTATCGTATTCAGGTAGTTGTTTCTCTGCACTGAGGGCAGCCATTGTTCTAATCCTCCCTGAACAGGGGCTTAAGCAGTGATTTAAAGACACAGCACTTCCTAGGGCTACAAGGGTAAGCTAACTGAAGGATCGCATTGGCTGGGAGTGCAGTATCCAAGAGAGGAAAGTTTGTCCCCAAGAAACAGAAGGAACAGCCAAATACCTGTCAACAGGGGAATTCCAAAACAACTAACAAGCAAAAGCCCAGGACAATTCAGAGGCCAGGAAAGACAGGGAAAAGCCTGTACACTGCATTCACCCTGAGCAGAGCTTCCTGATAAGAGAGCTGAAGCTCAGGAAAACCTCTGTCTTATCACCAGCTGGATACAAAACCAAGAAATAGACATTCCAGGGAGTAAATGCCAGAGTTAACATTTTAAAATATTACAATGCACTCTGTGCAACAAAAGAGAAAAACAGAGAAATAAGAAATGGTGGCCCATCTAAAGGAAGAGAATAAAAATACAGAAAACACCAACAAAGACCAGAATGTGGACATACTGAGCAAGGCCTTTTAAACCTTAAAAATGCTCAGAGTTTGAAACAAACTATAGAGAAAGAATTAAAGAACATCAGGAAAAAAAAAATAATGAACAATATAAGCTCCAAGGAAAGAGATAGAAATTTTAAAAAGGAACCAAACAGAACCAATGGAGTTGAAGTTCACAATAACAGAAATGAAGAATGCCCAGGAAGATTTCAGGAGCAGATTGGAGCTTTCAAAAGAGGGTATCAGTGGATTTGAAGACCAAACACTTGAAATGAACCAGGCTGCTTAGCAAAAAGAAAAAAGGAAAAATAAAAGCAAACATAGCCTAAGACAGCTATGACACACAACCAAGTGCACCAGGGCCCCCGAAGGAGAAGGAAAAGAGAAAGAGACAGAAGGAATAATCGAAGAAGTAATGATAGAGAACTTCCCAAACTTGGCAAAAGACATGAATATGCACATCCAAGGAGCTCAGAAAAAACAAAGCAGGATAAACATAAGGAAAAATGCACCCCATCATATATTGATTATACTATTAAATGCAAAGGACAAGGAGCAAATTTCAGAATTGGAAGAGAAAAGCAACATGTTACTTATTAGGAAGTTCCAATTAGATTAAGTGCTGATTTCTCATCAGAAACCATGGAGGCAAGAAGGCAGTGGGTTGAAATGTTTAAAGTGTTGAAGGAAAACAACTGCCAGCCAATAATTTTTTTCTGAAGAGACTATCTTTCAAAAGTGAGAAAGAAATTAAGATATTCTCAAATAAACAAAAACTGAGGGAGTCCATCACCACTATACTGGACAATGCTACAGGGAGTTTTTCAGACTGAAAGAAAAGGACACTAGATAGTGATTCAAAGCAGCATGAAGAAATAAAGACTTTCAGTAAAGGTAACCATTTGAATAATTATAAATGACAGCATTATTGTACTGTATTGTTTGTTACTCTACTTCTGCATCCTCCAGCTGTTAAAATGCAAATGCATAAAAAATAATGATAAACATACATTTTAGGACATACAATGTATGAAGATATGTGGCAACAAGTATGAAAAAGTGGTGGAGGGACAGAGGGTTATAGGAAAAGTATGCATGCATGTTATTGAAGTTAAGTTGGTATCCAACCAAATATTGTTTTATGCATGGAATGCTAAATTTTAACCCTATGGTAACCACAAGGAAAATATATGAAAATATACATCCATACAGTAGTAAGAATGCATTCAATAAGGTACAATATGAAAAAAGCAAATACATAAAAAATAGGCTTTAACAGAGTGAGGGACAAACAGGTATAAAATTTACAAAGGCTAAATGGCAGAAGAAAGTCCTGTGTTATCAGTAGTGACTTTAAATGAAAATGAATTGAACGCTCTAGTCAAAAGGCAGAGAATGGCAGAATGAATTTTGCAAAAAGCATTACCCAACTATATGCTGTCTGCAAGAGACCACTTTAAGTTCAAAGATACAAGTAAGTTGAAAGTGAAAGGAAGAAAAAAATACACCATGCAAGTAGTAATAAAAAGAAAGCTGAGGTGGCTTTATTAATATCAGATAAAATAGGCTTCAAATAAAAAACAGTTGCGAGGGACAAAGATGGTCATTATATACTAATAAAGGTGAAAATTCAACAGGAGGATGTAACCATTATAAATATATGTGCACCTAACAGCAGAGACTCAAAATATATGAAGCAGATATTGACAAATTTGAAGGAAGAAATTTACAGTTCTACATTTATAGTAGGAGACTTTAAAACACCATTTTCAATAATGGATAGAACATCTACTCAGAAGATCAATAAGGATGTACAAGGCTTGAATGATACATTAAACCAACTAGATCTAACTGACATATGTAGAACACTTCATTCAATGAAACCAGGTTACACATTCCTCTTGAGTGCACATAGATCATTCTCCAGGATAGATAGAATGTATGGTAGGTCACTACATATCTTGGGTCTCAACAAATTCAGAAATATTGAAATCATACAATGTATATTCCCTGGCCACAGCAGAGTGAAGCTATAAATAAGTAACAGAGGGAAAAATGGGAAATTCACAAATATTGGAAATTAAAACATGCTCATAAATAATGAATTGGTTAGAGGAAATCAGAGGTAAAACTAGGAGATACCTTGAGGTGAATGAAAATGAAAATACAACATACCAAAATTATGGGATGCCACAAAGGCAGTGCTGAGAGTGAAAATTATAGCTCTAAATGCTTCCATTAAAAAAGAAGAAAGACTTCAAATTGGAGTCCCAACTTCAAACCTGGAAAAACTAGAAATAGAAGAGCAGACTAAACCCAAAGTGAGCAGAAAGAAGGAAATTACACAAATTAGAGTGGAACTAAATGAAATAGAAAATAAAAAAAAAAAACAATGGAGAGAAACAACAAAACCAAAAGTTGATTCTTTGAAAAGGTCAATAAAATTGACAAACCTTTAGTAGACTAACAAAGAAAAAGAGAGAGGGTACAAATAAAGACAATCATTAATTAAAATGGAGACATTACTACCAACCCTGCTGATATCAAAAGGACTGTAAGAGGATGCTATGAACAATTGTTTACCAGTAAATTTGATAACCTATATCAAGTGAACAAATTCATAGAACACAAAAACTCCTACATTGACTCAAGACTACATTCTTCTATTCCAGAAGAAACAGAAGACCTCAACAAACCAGTTACTAATAAAGAGATTGAATCAGTAATCAAAACCTTCTAACGAAGAAAAGCCCAGGTCAAGATGGCTTACAGGGGAATTCTACCCAACATTCCAAAAAGACTTAACTCCAATTCTCCTCAAACACTTCCAAAAATTTGAAGTGGAGGAAACACTCCTTAACTG
The DNA here is from genome assembly GCA_004026745.1 of Myrmecophaga tridactyla. Taxonomy (NCBI): domain Eukaryota; kingdom Metazoa; phylum Chordata; class Mammalia; order Pilosa; family Myrmecophagidae; genus Myrmecophaga; species Myrmecophaga tridactyla. The sequence goes on from PVIY010004251.1 coordinate 54,302, forward strand.
ATTCCATTGGGCCAGCATCACCCTCATACCAGAACTGGATTAAGATACCACAAGAAAAGAAAACTGCAGACCAATATCACTTATAAATATAGATGCCAAATTCACAACAAAATACTAGAAAATCAAATTCAACAGCATTTTAAAAGAACTTTACACCATTATCAAGTGGTATTTAGCCCTGGTATGCAAGATTGGTTCAACCTAAGCAAATCAATTAATATCATACATGACATTAACAGAGTGAAGGAAAAAAGTTGCATGATCATCTCAATTGATAAACAAAAGGTATTTAACCAAATCCAACACTTTTTCTTGATAAAAAAAAACATTTAGAGCACTAGGAATAGAAGGAAACTTCCTCAATATGATTAAGGGCATATATGAAAAACTCACAGGGAATGTCCTGCTTAATGATGAAGTACTGAAAGCTTTCCCTCTGAGATCAGGAACAAGACAAGAGGCCCACTGTCACTGCCATTATTTAACATTGTACTGGAAGTTCAAGACACAGCAATTAGGCAAGAAAAAACTAAAAGACATCCAAATTAGAAAGGAAGAAGTAAAACTTTCCTTATTTTCGGATGACATGGTCCCATGTACAGAAAATCCTGAAAAATACGTAAGAAAGCTATTAGAATTAATGAATGAATTTAGTAAAGTGGTGGAGTGCAAAATCAACACCCCAAAATTGGTACTGTTTCTATGTACAAGCGATGACAATTGGAAGAAAAAAATCAAGGAAAAAAATTCCATTCACAACAGTAACTAAAAGAATAAAATATTTAGGAATAAATCTAAACAAGGAGGTAAATGTCCATAAAAGAAAATTGCAAAACACTACTAAAAGAAATTGAAGATGTCCAAAATAAATGGAAAGATATTCCATGGCCATGGATTGGAAGACTAAATATTGTTAAGATGTCAATTCTACCCAAAGCAATTTGTAGATTCAATGCAATCCCAATCGAAATTCCTACAATCTTCTTTGTAGAAATGAAAAAGCCAATCATCAAGTTTATGTGGAAAGGTAAAGGGCCTTGAATAGCTAAAGCCAGCTTGAAAAAAGAAAATGAAGTTGGAGGACTCACACTTCTCAATCTTAAAACTTATTACAAAGCCACAGAAATCAAAACAGCTGGTGTTGGCACAAGGACAGACATATAGACCAATGGAATAGAATTGAAAGCTCAGAAATTAACCCTCACATTTATATTTAACTGATGTTTGACCTGGTGGCAAAGACCACTCAATGGGGAAAAAATAGTATCTTCAACAAAAGGTGCTGGGAAAACGATCTCCATTTGCAAAAAGAAGAAGGAGAAGGAAGAGAAGTACTAGTAGTAGTAGTAGTAGTAGTAGTAGTAGTAGTAGTAGTAGTAGTAGTAGTAGTAGTAGTAGTTGGACACGACTTCTACTTCACACCATACACAAAAATCAAATAAAATGGATCAAAGACCTTAATATAAAAGGCCAAACTGTCAGACTCCTAGAAGAAAACATAAGCAAACATCTTCAGGACTTTGTGTTAGGCAATGATCTCTTAGACTTTATATCCAAAGCACAAGCAGCAAAAGAAAAAATAGATAATGGGATCTCATCAAAATTAAAAATTTTTGTTCCTCAAGGGACTTTACCTTGAAAGTAAAATGGCCTACACAATGGGAGAAAATATTTGGAAACCAAAATATATAAAGAAAGCTTCAACTTTCCAACAAAAAGACAAAGAACCCAATTAAAAATGGGCAAAATTTTTGAAAAGATATGTTTGCCAGAAAGATATACAGATAGATGGTCAGCAAACACATGAAAAGATTCTCAATATTATTAGTTATCAGGAAATTGCAAATCAAAACCAATGAGATACCACTTCACACCCATTAGAATGGCTGCTATTAAAAAACGAAAAATAACAAGTGTTAGAGAGGATGCAGAATAATAGAAACACTCACTCACTGCTGGGGACAATGTAAAACGTTACAGTCACTGTGAAAGACAGTTCGGCAGTTCCTAAGAAAGCTAATTACAGAACCACCACATGACCCAGGAATCCCATTACTAGGTACATACCCAAACGATTGAAAGAAGAAACACAACGATATTTTCACATTGATGTTCACAGTAGCATTATTCACAATTGCCAAAAGATAGAAGACACACAAGTATCCATCAACTGATGAGTGGATAAGCAAAATGTGGTATATACATGCATATATACATGTGATAGAATATTATTCAGCCATTATAATGGCTGTGACCACCTGGATGAACTTTAAAGATACCATGTTGAGTGAAATAAGCCAGGTACAAAAGGAAAACTATTGTATGCTCTAATTGTTTCAAAACAATTAGGATAAGCAAACTCATAGAGTCATAATTTAATATAAAGGAAACCAGGGAATGGGGTAGGGATAGGGGATGGGAAGTTAAATCTTGAAATCTATAGGTATCCTATATGGAATGATGGAAATCTTTTGGTAATGGTTGTTGGTGATGGTGGCACAAAAGTGTGAATACAATTAACTGTGCAAAAAATATATATATCTGAAAATGATTGAAAGGGAGAAATGTTAGATTTTGTATATGATGACAGAATAACAATTTTTAAAAAATCACTGGAACTATGTGCTGATTTGAAACATTATGTACCCCAGAGAAATCATGTTCTTTTAATTCTAATCCAGTCTTTTGCAGGTAGACTTGTTGTTTGTGTGGGACCTTTCTATTAGGTTGTTTCCATGGAGAGCAACCTACCCAATTTTGGGTGGGACCTTTTAATTAGATGGAAATGTGACCTCACCCATCCAATGTGGATCTTAATTAGATTTCTGGCATCCTTTATGAAGGGGACATTTTGGAGAAAGCTTACAGATGTTTGAAGATGCAGAAGGAAACATCCCAGGAGATACCAGAACCTGAGAGAGATGTATGAAACCAGAAACCAGGAGAGAGGGACAGCAGAAATTGCCATGGGCTTTCCCACGTGCCTTCCCATGAGACAGAGAAACCTCAAACATGCTTAAGTGAAGTTATCCTCTTCCTGATGCCTTAATTTGGGCATTTTCATGGCCATAGAGTTGTATGTTTGTAACCTAATAAATCCCCTTTGTATAAGCCAATCCATTTCTGGTACATTGCATTTCAGCAGCTTTAGCAAAGTGAAACAAACCACACTACATAAACAGTGAACTCTAAGTTAAATCACTGACGTTAGTTAATAGTACAATTATAAAAATGTGCTATGATCAATTATAGCAAATGTTCTACATCAATGCAAATTGGTGGTGGGGGGAAGGAATCCATATTTATGCATGATTGTTCTATAAACCCACAACTGCTCTAATTAAAAAAAAAAGTAAAAAAAAAATGGAACTCCCATACCAGAACTTTGGTAGTTTGAATTATGCACCCCAATTTAGACTTGTGCTTGGTCTTAGTCCACATTCCTGAGTGAATTCATATAAATAGTACCTATGGAAGATGTTATTTTTAAAGTGTGGCCAAAACGAATGAGGGTGGGTCTTAATTTGGATCACTGGAGGTGTGATAAAGTGAACTGGGGTGTGGAAGAGAAAGGAGACGTCCATGTGACAGGAAAGCCAAGAAACCCCAAGGAGTGCCAGCAGCCAGCACCAGAATGCCACAGTCTTAAGGGGAAAACCAAGCCTTGCTGACATCTTGATTTGGGGCTTCAGGCCTCAAAACCATGAGCCAATAAAGTCTTGTTGTTTAAGCCAACCTATTATGTGGTATTTGTGATAGCAGCTCAGGAAAACTTAGACAAGAACCCAGACCTAGCTAACTCTAAAACCTTGTTTTTTAACCATTTCTGTATATGCCAGTAAAATAATATGGCCACTGCCTCTGGACCCACATTTCTTAATTTTATGGTCTTAGTCAAATCAATGCAGGCTGTTACTTCTCTGTTGGCTGGGACCAATGTCATCTGGTTGCCATTTGGATTCCTACCCAGGTGAAATGCCAAAGTACAATGCAGTGCATAAAACTCAAGACATCTTCCTAAAATGTGTAGTACAGTTTTCGACCCAGCAATCAGAGAGAGAAAATGATTGTCCCCAAGATTGCTGTTCTGAAAGAGACAATTGCTGCTCCCCTCACACTGCTCGCAAAGTGCTTTGCTTCAGTGACCCTTGCACCTTTAGAGGTCACCCACACTTCGCTGACAGATAGCTCAGTTCAGCTGTGTCAACCCTACCTGAATCTGCTTACATGCAGGGTTTTCAGAGGACACAGCTTACCAAACCATTATTATTTTGTACCTATGCCCAGAAAACTCTATAAAGGGTGCATTTTAATAAGCCTGGAAGTAGGTAAATAAATAAATAGCTCATAGGTGATATATAATTTACTAGAGAAAAAAAAACACCATGACTTGCTGCCCTTACAGTCCTTAGCCTGATACTTCCAGTGATTACTTGCAGAATTCTATGTTGCAGAAAAAGCTGAATTTCACTTTTTAGCTTATTCCTTAAAATTATTAGCTGATGGATCTCTCCTTAGCTTGCTTCAAGGTAAGCATATTGCACTGAGCAGCTGCATCTATGCATAGATAACAATGCATTTAACATCCCCTACATGCCCACCCAGTTTATATTGGGCAATCCAATCAAATGTTTACAAACACCAAAGCATTTTTCCTCTCTCTACTCATCAAAAAAGGAAGAAATTTAGGGATTTAATTATCATTCTCAGGTCACAGAATTAATCTATTTTGTAACTGCTAGTTGGATGTGTAATTTTCTCATTTTGGTAAGGTTTATGGAAAAGTTGGTTGGAATGTTTCAGCAGAAAAGGCTTATTAAAGCATTGTTGTTGCTTGATGGCAAAAGCAAAGGGTTTAAAAAACATTCTGAACAGTTTGCAATCTGGATTCCATGGATCCCCCAGCTTCAGAATATCTATGAACTCTTTGCATGTAAAATTTTGAGTGAATGTGCATTTTCTACCACTGATCAGATTCTTTAATAAGCTATTTTTATAGTAGTTTTAGTGTGATAGATAAACTGCACAGGAAGTACAGAGTTCCCATACACCCACACAGGCAGTTTCCTTTGTTATTAATATCTTGCCTTTGTACAGTACATTTGTTACAATTGATGAACCAATATTGATACATTATTAGTAACTGAACCAATATTGATACATTATTAGTAACTGAAGTCCAAGTTTACATTAGGGTTCATCTTTGTATACACATTTCTGTGTGTTTGGGCAAAAGGGTGATGTCACAATTCACCATCACAGTATTACAAAACAGTTTCACTGCCCTAAAAATGCCCTGTGCTCGACCTATTTATCCCCTCCCTCCACTTTGCCCCTTGAACCCATGAAGACCACTGCTCTTTTTACTATCAACTCTATGGTTTTGATTTTTCCACAATGTCATATAGTTGAAATCATAATGTAGCCTTTTCAGAATGGATTCTTTCACTTTACACTTTTATTTAAGGTTCTTCCATATTTTTTTTATGGCTCAATAACTCATTTCTTTTTATCACTGAATGATACTCCATTATATGGATGTGCCACAGTTTGTTTATCCATTCACCTCTTGGTTGCTTCCAATTTTTGGCAATTATGAAAAAGCTGCAATAAATATTCATGTGCACATTTTGTATGGACATAAATTTTCAGGGTTTCTGAGTACATACCTGGGAGTGTATTTCAGTTTGCTAAAGCTGCCAGAATGCAATATACCAGAAACAGAATGGCTTTTAAGAAGGGAATTTATTAAGTTTCAGGTTTACAGTTCTAAGGACAAGTATCCAAACTAAGGCATCCAGAAAAAGATACCTTGGTTCAAGAAAAGTCTATGGGTCCGGGATACCACAGTCGGCTGGGAGGGCACATGGCGATGTCTGCTAGCTTCTCTCCAGACCTCTCATTTCAAAAAATGGGGACATTTTTTTTGCATCTCCAAAGGTGTCAGGCTGTGCGGGTTCTGTCAGCTTTTTCCAAAATGCTTCCCTCTTAAAGGACTCCAGTAAGCAACCCCACCTGGAACAGATAGAGACACATCTCCATGGAAACAACTTAATCAAAAAGATCCCACCCAACAATATGGAATGAGGATTAAAGAACATGGCTGGGCGGGCCACGGTGGCTCAGCGGCAAGAATGCTTACCTGCCATGCCAGAGGACCCGGGTTCGTTTCCCAGTGCCTGCCCATGTAAAAAAAAAAAGAACATGGCTTTTCTGGGGTACACAACAGTTTCAAACCAGCACAGAGCATAACTGCTGAATTATATAGTAAACTGATGTTTAGCTTTGTGAGAAAGTGCCAAACCATTCTGCATTCCTGCCAGCAATGAATGAGAGTTCCTGTGGCTCACTTATTAGATTTTCCAAATGTCAGACTTATTCTGAAAGTCCTGAAAAAAATCTGTAAAACTAGTGTCTTCTTCACAAATGTTTATCTCAAGAAAACTCAGTCATATGTGTTTCATTATTGCTCATTCACAACAGACCAGTCTCTGTGCCATTATATGCTCTGCCTGTTCCCACTTTTCACTTATTTTATTCACCTACTTTCTCTTACATATATTGCACTTCCTTGGAAGCTAACTCTAAAGTTGTTCCCTGATAAAGAGATTTTAGTGATTGACTTTAATCTGGATTGATTTTTTTCTTTTTTCTGAATTTTTATTGTACTAAGAGTCTGGGGAAATCACTTAGAGGATAAGTGTTTTCCATAGATGTTTTATATTTGTAAATCTCTCCAGATACATTATGCCTACTCCACATATCTTAACCTTAGGTATAAATTATTGCCATGTATTCAATAGCTTAGCAAAGGCAGAGATAAGTCTCCTCCTTTTTGTGTAACTCTCACTATGATTAAAACCAACCTTGCTTGATTAATCTGTTTCTATGAGCTATCACTAACCCATGGAAATGCCTGTAGTTTTAGTATTACTCACGGTAATTGAATTACCTATAAAGAAAATTTCTTCCTTAAAGTTATAAACTATGATACAAAACTAAATGGGATATAAATTAGAAGTGAATTTAGAAAAAAAAATGTGAAATATCAAATTATAAACTCCAAATCTGATCCATATTATTCATCATCAAATCCTATTAACATTTTGGGCAAAATAATTGTTTTCCCAGAAACTTACCTGTTTTCATTATTCCATTATTGTTATTCCTTGTCCAAACTATAATCATTTCTAATTATGATTATTCCAGCAGCCTCTTGACGAGAATCTGCATTTCTGCCTCTGCTCCCTAGGGAACCTTTTTCACAAAGCAGCGAAAGCGAGCCTTTTAAAATGTGAGTCTGACAGTGACACTCCTGTCTTTCAGATTTTCCCACGACCTCTCATCTCAGAATTTAAAAACAAGCAAACAATGAAGCAAAAAAAACAGAGCCTTAAAAATGGTCCCCAGACCTGGCTATTCTGCAGCCCACACTCTGCTTTGGTCACAACAGCTATAGTGTCAGCTCCCCTCCAGATTTGCTCCATTCCAACTGACAGCAATTCTAATTCCCGCGGGGGATTCCCAGCTCTTCCCACCCCGAGTCAATCATGCTCCTGCCTCCAGGCCTTCGAAATTCCCATTGCCTAGACCTTCCTCAGCTTTACCCTCAGGTCTCCTCTCACTGTCTTGGGATCCAGAGGCCCTGACCACCCTCCATAAAATAACACACACACACACACACACACACACCCAACCCCCTTACCTAGTATATCTATTTTTTTCCATAGCATTTATTTCTATTTAGCATATTATATATTTGTTTATCATTTTTCTCCCCTAACTACAAGACAAGTATAATTTGCTCATTGTTCTTAACTCAGTGGCTAAAATATTGTCAAGAATATAAAAAGTGCTTAATAAGTTTTTTGAACAATTGATCCCTATTAGTAAAATTTCTTTGGGAATAAAACAGCCATTTGAAATCTTTTTAAATAAAATTTCTTAAAATTTATACACAGAAAAAGAAATTTATACACAGGAAAAAATTTGGAAGCCAAACACCAAAAATATTCACAATATAGTCAACGACTGATTGTTTCCTAAATTTCTTGAACAAACATGTGAAAACAGAGGTAGAGAAAGAAGAGAAGAAGGGATTGTTTAAGTAACTATACAATGAAAACTGGCAATGAGATGTCATCTGGAAATTTTGAGGCTAAAATCTGCTCAGAAGATTAACTTCCTGAGGTAGTAAGGTGGCGATACTGTCTATGATATAAAATATATCTTCAGAAAATATTGTTCCCCAAATGAACCACACTAAGTCAAGGTGTTAATAATGGGGGTCCACGGGGGGGGGATAATATGGAAACTGTGTATTTTCTGCATGTTTTTTCCTGGAAGCCTACAACTTCTCTAATAAAATTTTAAATATATGTCTTTCTCTCAAATGGTTAATAATTTGTTTATTGGCTGCCATTATCACTCTTTTAGAAGACACCCTCCCAAATCTTTTTGAATCTCTTTACCATTTGTGCTGGTTTGAAACTGTTGTGTACCCCCCCAAAAAAGCCATGTTCTTTACTCCTAATTCAATATTGTTGGGTGAGATCTTTTTGATTGAGTTGTTTCCATGGAGATGTGTCTCCATCCATTCAAGGTGGGTACTTCAAGATGGGACCATTTTGGAAAAAGATTTCGAGCTGACACAGAGAAGAGACCTTTGGAGATGCCGAAGGAAAACGCCCCCTGGCTAAGCCTTTTGGAATGAGAAGCTGGCAGAGAAAGCCAGCATACATCGCCGTGTGCCTTCCCAGCTGACAGAGAAAGCCTGAATATCATCTGCCCTTTCCTGCATCAAGGTATCTTTTTCTGGATGCCTTACTTTGGGCATTTTTATGGCCTTAGAACTATAAACTTGTAACTTAATAAATTCCCTTTATAAAAGCCAACTTATTTCTGGTATTGCACTCAGGCAGCATTTAACAAACTAAAACACTATTTTTGTTCATACCAGACACAGCCACCAGTGTGTTTTCGCTCTCAACAGCCAGTTTGTCCAAGGACTGACCTCAGGGTGTCAGAACCTTTTGTGTACACAGAGAACTGGAACTGCCTGAGAATTTATTTCCCAGGCGTGGCAATCACCTTTACCAATGGCTCACAGGCTCAGAAGTACAAATACTTCCACTACCCTGTCCCCTGCTAGGGAGGCTCTGACATGTGGCTATACTGTCTTTTGATCATCCCTGAAGGAATGAGTCAACGTTAACTCTTCATGGCACTTTTTCTGGTACCTCACCCTTGCTTAGTCTCTTTCTTTCCCTGGTCCTATCTTCCCACTCTCCTACCAGTTTTCTCTAGAAACACTTCCTAATAAATCACTTTGAAACAAATCCTTGTCTCAGACTTTGCTCCTGGAGAACCAAACCTAAGATAGGATTTTGGATGTTATGTAAAGTTTCTTTGGGTGATGAAGTGAAAACACAGATAACCAGCTAGCTGAGAATATATAAAAAGACAGCTTTATTAGATCAAAGAGCCTGGAGGAGGAGAGGGGAGTATAAAGGTGGTGGAAGAGCCTTGCCTTACAAGGGCACGTGGAAGAGGGAGAGAAGAGGAAATGTGGGTCCTGGGCTCTTGCCTTCATTGTGACCCAGAAAGGGGGTATAGAATTTTTAGAATTTTCCCATGGATACTGGGGATTGGAGGTTTCAAACTATATAGAAAGAAAAGCAGAAACAGCAAGGGCCATTTGGAGACACTGAGGGCAGCTTCTTATCCAAAACATATAGGAGTTCTGCCCTGCTAGTAAATTATGCAGCATGAAAGGGTAGAAGTGGCAGGGGCCTTTCAGAACCTTTATTATTCCAAACCATTTCATTATCCCAGACCATAGAGAGGTGCAGGTCATGCTAACGGTGGTTACCCCGGGGCAGGGACATTTATGACCAGGTCTGGCAGGATGGCAAGACACCAAATATAATAAAATTTATATGTGCCATTATAGACCATCGGTACCAGAACGATCCTAGAAATTAGACTCTCAGAGTAGGATTCTGGAGGTAGATGGAAGGCTGACGAGATGGCAACAGGGACCCCATTAATGGTGGAAAGAAAGGTGAAGAAAACTCTGGATCATTGCTGAAAGCTTTGTGTGTTGTGAATTGAGGTAGGATGCAAGAGGAGGGGAGGTACTGGATTATACAGTATGTCTAGCATTTGAGATAGATGGTGGTAATAGCGTTCACAAGTACCATGGGGCTCGTGGTTTTAGTATGTGCCGTCAGTGGACTGAAGAAAGAAAATAACTAGTTCAGATTAACCAATTACCAATTCAGAGGATGGTATAAATTCCACCAGCTCTCCATGGCAGCATTTAAAGGGTGCATCATCGTCTGTAGCTGCAGGGCAGATTTTGCTGAAGACCTGGTCCAGGACTTCACAGTGAGAGAAGCAGAGCTCCAAAGAAGATTGATTTGCCCCCTGGCAAGTTTCTTTATGCTGAATACAGGCTACTGATAGAAAAGAAGTGGGATCCTGAGACCTGGGATGCACACAAAATCACTGAACTCCCAATACCCCTAAATCCCTGATCCTGAAAACACTGTCTCAGTTTGTCTAGCTGGAGAAGAGCAGCCGTTTCTTGTCTGAAGACCATGCAGAAACCTCAACCGAAACTGATGCTTTTCAAAATGATCTTTGACCATTAAGATGGGCTCAGACCTCCTCTCCTGGCTACTAGACCAGCGTGATCTGATTGAGAACGTAGTGGCTCTGCTAGGAGGAGAGGAGTTATCCGTGGGAAAAGATACAGATTCTGGGATATAGGCTCTGGCAAGAACTGGAAGAATATGACTGAAAGGGGATGTTAAAGGTGCTGGACTGGGAGAGGTAGATAAGAAGGCCAGACAGGGGACAGTTTGTTGATTTACAGTACCTTCCTGTGACCCAGGATTCAAAACCATCACAGGAGTATCTTCAGCCAGCCTTAATACATTTGCTGATTTGACTCTTCAAAACTTAGAAAACACAATGACCCACATTAATTGAGATAGAGATGCCAGAACTTCCAATGGCAGAGTTTTGAGAAAGAGATCTGCAGGGTCAAAGAGGTAGGCAAGCTGGTTATGTAAGATCTAAGAACTCAGAAGGAGACCATGTTCCCTAAAAATCTCAGAGACCAGTCTCTTCTTAAGGTCCAACAGGTAAGCAGCAATTCATTATACATACAGGATTGGTTTAAGCATGTCCAGACAGTACAAGTTACACAAACACATGCCTCTGACTCCCATATAATCCATCTCTATTGCACCAACACCTCAATCTCTTGGATGATTCCCAGCACCAGCTGTAAAGTAACATAAAACCCAAACCTGGTTTATGGTTGAAAATGGCTCAATGTGTGGATTCTACTTAAAATGGACTGCTGTCACTCTACATTTACACTCAGGGGTATCCCTGAAAGATAATGCTGCTGCAGGAAAATCTTCCAATGGCAGAGCATCAAGTGGGATGTCTGGTTTCCCACACTGGTGGCAACAGAAGTAGACTGAGTCAAGGTAATATGTGTACTTTTCTGGGCAGTATCAGAGGGGTTAGCTAGTTAGCTGGAGACCTTAAAGCAGTAAGTCTGGAGTACTGGTGACAAGGAAAAGGTGCACGAATCGATCTATGAGAATGGACACAAAGTGTGAATATTTGTTTTACATGTTCATGTCCACAAGTCAGCATCCATTGTAGAGCACGTGATAACCTGTGGACAGGGTGTCTCATCCTGGCGATGTCAGGCAGCCTCTGTTCTTGCTCACCCAATCCTAGAACAGCACACCACAAATAAGTTACATAGCAAGCAGACGTGAAGGTCATTCATGAGGTCAACAGCATGGGCTTTCTCTAACCAAGGGTAAGCTGACTATTCTTTCTGTTGAAAATCCAACCAGGCAGCAGCAGAGAAAGACACTGAGCCCTCAGTACAGTGCCATCCTTCACAGAAACTGTGCTGGTTTGAAAGGATGTATGGACCATAGAAAAGCCATGTTTTGATCAAAATCCCATTTCATAAAGGCCAAAATAATCCCTATTCAATGCTATATATTTGAATCTGTAATCAGATCATCTCCCTGGAAATGTGATTTAATCAAGAGTAGTTGTTAAGCTGGATTAGGTGACAATATGTCTCCACCCATTTGGGTGGATCTTGATTAGTTTCTGGAGTCCTATAAAAGAGGAAACATTTTGGAGAATGAAAGAGATTCAGAGAGAGCAGAGAGTCCACGAGCCAGCAATCTTTGGAGATGAAGAAGGAAAACACCTCCTGGGGAGCTTCATGAAACCGGAAACCAGGAGAGAAAGCTAACAGATGACGCAGTGTTCACCATTTGCCCTTACAGCTGAGAGAGAAACCCTGACTGTGTTTGCCATGTGCCTTCTCACTTGAGAGAGAAACCCTGAACTTCATCTGCCTTCTTGAACCAAAGTATCTTTCCCTGGATGGATGTCTTTGATTGGACATTTCTATAAACTTGCTTTAATTGGGATGTTTTCTCAGCCTTAGAACTGTAAACTAGCAACTTATTAAATTCCCCTTTTTAAAAGCCATTCTGTTCCTGGTATATTGCATTCCAGCAGCTAGCAAACTAGAACAGAAACCAACAACTGCTTGGTGGCTAGCTTATTGCATCAGACCCCTTCCACACTGAGAAGGGCAGAAATTGATCCTGAAAGTAGAATAAATGTAATGTGCAGTATGAATGGGTCTAAGTGGTATAACTAGTGGTCTGTTTCAGACACTGTCATTACTCTACCCATGTCACTTTTGACCCCCATACCGATTTTCATGCTTGCAGTCTCCCAGATGTGCTTTCTCTCCTAACACCAAGCCTGCGCACTTCTTTATTGGGGGACTGCCATCAGGTTGCCCAAACCTACTTTGCCTGCCAGAAGGGGAGAGCTGGAATTTCCTTGGCATCTACATTCCTCCAGGAGCAACCCTCTAGTAGAAGTACACCAGCTCCTTTGCTTCAAGGTCTGGGCCACTCTGAGGTGTGCTGTGGGGTTGATCCAGTTCCCTACTGTGGGACTCTGATTTAGTACTACATGCTTGCTGGGCCTCTTCCCTCCTCATTTCACCTCCCCACTACCTAACATGCTTTTCCAGGAATATATATGTTGGCATGGGCAGGCTTCAAGAATCGAACCCAGGTCTCTGGCATGGAAGGTGAGAATTCTGCCACTGAGCCACTGTTGCACCACCTTCCAGGAATATTTTAAATAAGAAACTCCATATGAACCTTTGTCTTGCCTGCCTCATTACAATCATGTCCCCACATCCAGCAGAGGGCCTAGGACATGGTAAGCACTCAGTAAACATTTATTGATAAAACATTGGTTATTTGGATTTAGCAAGTATGCTCAACAGAGCAATGCATCTCACTTGCAAGGAAAGGTTGCGTAAAAAGTGTTGGATTTTTGGGCACCAGGCAGGGCCATCCACCAAAAAAATAAATAAAGCCACTACTCACCATCAATCTCAAAGCTTTATTTCTGAGACTCTTTTACAGGTCATATAAGAGTTTGGTCTCTGAGTTACTCTATTAAGATATGAGTAAATACTTTTGCTAGGAATTGGAATTTATTGGCAGCTAAGTAGGGTCAAGATAAATGTGAATGTGATATAGTATGCATTTGTTAGAAGCAGTAGAGAGAAAAATCCCTGAATGTGGAGGCAGATGAAAGGCAATTCTTTCTTCCTGTAAAAGTTATCCCAGATCCAAACTTTATTTCCAAATAATTGAACCCTCAAATAGAAACTTTCTGTAGCCCAATGGACTCCAAAGAAGAATTTCAACCCCTGAGCTAGAGGAAAATATTGGCTTGCACTGTATCCTGCACTGACCCTTGAAACAAGCATGGTCCTTGCAATGATAATAGGTAGCTCATTAGAACAGTGCATGTCTTCTCAAAATATCCTGCTATACTGGGCTCCAAAGGATGGACTATAATCATATAGGCTAGTTTGGTTACTGGAAATTTTATGCATGGCTCCAGTGTCACATAGCTGTGAGTTTTGTGGTTTTAAATGATCAGTCTTGGTTAGAGAAAATGCATGACTGCTTTCTCTAGATAGAGCCCACCCCCAACTCACACCTCTGCCCTGAAGGGAAAAGAGCACTCATATGTATTTCCAAGTTAAAGGCCAGCCAAATCTCACTAGTTCTACCTTCAAATAAAAGTCCAGAATCTGAGCGTTAATCACTTCCTCCACCAACATGATTCTGATCAAAGCTACCATCATTTATTTGCTGTATTTATATAACATGCTCCTAATGGATCTCCCTGTTTCTGTCCTTGAGCTCTTAGTGTCAATCTCAGGACAGCAGCCAGTCTGATAATGCCATTCCTCATCTCAAAATCCTATGAATTACCAGCCTATTCAGAGCAAAATTCAAAGTATTGACCAAGATTCAAAGACTTCCATGATCTGCTTCTCACTCCCTTCCTCTCTAACTTCCCCTCCCACACTCTCCTCTTAGCTCACTCTCCTTGTGCCCACTGGCCTCCTTATTATTCTTTGGACACACTGAGTATTTTCCTGCCTCTGAACTTGCTGTTCCTATCCTGGAATGGTCCCTTTCTGCCCTCCCTCCCAAAATGCAGGGCTCGAACTCTCACTTGTGCCAGGCTTTCCTGCCCTCCCTAAACAAAGTAGTAACAACCATCTCACATCTCACCCAGTTCTCATCCCTTTTCACCCGGCACTCCCTTCTTCTCCCCTTTATATCACTTATCACTATCTGCCTTTATATATTTACTTTATATATTTACTTGTTTATGACTTTGTGGCTTTCCCCACTAGACTGTAAGTTCCTTGAGGGTAGGGATTTCCCAGTTTTGTGCACTTCTGAATCCCTAGGTCCCTGATACCAAACACATTGTAGGTGATCAATAACTATTCTTGGATGAATAAAAAGATCCCTAGAAAAATACCATTCCCTTTTGATATTATTTACACATACCCAAATTATATTCACCAATGTGTAAGTGAGCCCAGCCGCAACAACCCATTTAGATATTTCTGCCCTGCATTCTGCAATTTTTCTCTTGCTTCAGATTTTTTTTTTTTTTTGCCTTCATAGTCACCAAATATTAACAATCCTCCATGTCCTCAGGGAATCACATTCCCATAATTTGACTACACTTCCTTGCACATAAAAGGAGCTCAATTATTAGTTGTTAAATGATTGAAGGCCAATGCTAATGAAACAACCTTCCTGTGCCTCCACACAGCATGCAGATTTTGACAGGGGCTTACAGAACACCTTGCACCAGTGCTTTAATGCAAAAGTGATTGTTCAAAGAGCACCACCAAGATAAAGCAGGACGGATTTAGAACCAGGGCAAGTGGTTTGGAGGGAGGACCTTGTATGCCTGTAAGGTCATTGATGAATACAGCTGTCTGAATCACTTATTCAACAGAGAATATGTTAATTAGCTTCTTATTTGTCATGTTAATGGAGATCCTTTTCATAAGAAACAGTAATGAATAAATTCAGCAAAATAGCCAAACCCTAAAAACATTTGCCTTCTTGTCCTTACATGCACAAAAAGCTCACCCTGGCCCAGAGAAGTTAATTCCCAGAACAAAGGTATACAAGCATTTGCATGGAAAGTAAGCGCGCCATGTTTAGTTAACTTTTACAAAAGCACATGCTTCTGCTTACAAGCTCTATATTTGATGGGCATGAAGGTTATTGCAAAATAAAGAATATGCCATAAAAAGGAAAATCTTGGAGAAGAGCTCAGAAGTCTCCTTAAATGAAAAAGTACACACTATTTGTGGGTTTATGTATGTATGCGATTGTGTTGCTAATAGTGATTTATGTTAGTAGAAACTCTTTAAAACAAAACAGTAAGTGCTTTGGTTGCTGCTAAAAGCAACTTTACCAGGAAATGAAAAGTGGATTCTCAACAAACTCTATGCCTGGTATTGCACGGGGAACTATAAATTCTAGACTGAAAAAGTATCTAATACACAGAAAATGGGAAGAATAGGGCAAGAACGGCAAGTAACTGCTGAAGAGGGATCTTAAAACTGCTTTGACCTGAAAAACATTTCAAAAACAAAACTAGTGATTTATGAAGCGAAAAGCAGATATAAAAATACATTTGGATCACTTATTCCCCTAGATCTTTCTGACAGCAGTGCCATCTGGAGACCCTGTTTGACCAAGGGCACATGACCTGAACAAAAATTAGAAACAGACACAGAAAATATTGCAGATGAAGTTGTTCTATTCTTCTCCCTTCCCTTATTCTATTTGTCATTGGAGCAAAGAGACAACTGAAATTTTAGAACCGAAAATCTTACTTGAAAATTTTAGACATGTGCAAAGTTACAAAAGAGAAAATTAGAAATAAACTCTGTAATTCTAATAGGAAATACAGAGCAGTTAACATTCATTCTGTTCATTAGAGGATGTTATTCTAGAAGAATTAACAAAATAATAATGTGAAATCATTAATAAAAATTGCAGTATCCATAAACATGTCCTTTAATAAATAAATTTGAAATTACAAGTAAACAGATATACTTCAAAACTCCAAATCAGGCGATTTAAATAAGATAAAAAAATAATAAAATAAATTAAAAACCTGAGAAATCTCCATTTCTCACAACATTCCATTTCTCACAAACACTATAACTCAAGATTCTCCAGTCTTCTGCAACTTATGGGTAAAAATGAGGTCACATTAACAGTAATAATTTTATTGTTATAAAATTTTTCTGACACTTTTTATCCACCTGCTCAAATAGAGTCCCAGCAGCCTCTGAATTCTCTTCCCAAGTTTTCCAGAGCTTCTATGTCAAATACCACAAACCGATAGCCTTAAACAGCAGGAATTTATTGTCTCACACATTTGGAGGGTAGGAGCTCAACATCAAAGTATAAACAGGCAATGCTTTCTCCAAAGTCTGCAGCATGCTGGTAGCGGCTCAGTCTCAGACTCTGCCATATGACCATCCATCTTCTTCTGTCTCCTCCTCTGGTTTCTACTCCTTTGCTTGTAAGAACTATGGTCATGATGGATTGAAGCCCACCCTGATTCACTTTAGCTCATCTTAATAGGATCTTTGAAGAGCCACATACAAATGAGTCCACACCTAGGGGACCAAGGATTAGGGCTTGCATATGTCTTTATTGGGGGCATGAGTCAATCCACCTCACCATGTGTCCTTGGGAGGTACCACAGAAAGTCTCACAAGTGTTTGCAGAGACTATTATGGGCATCCCCTGGGTAACTATGCCATATCAGCTTGGTGTCCACACCACCCCAGGCATGCTGCTGCCCCCACTATGTGTAGCTCTCAAAAGACACAGCATTCTTTGCTAAGCAGGTCTTTGATTATCACTCCCAGCAAGTAACACTGGGCATCATCATTACCACCAAAACACCATGGGGCCTTCAAAATACAAAATCTAAGTGGCAGTCGATGATGTACAGGAGAGGAAAACTTCACCCTCCTTTTGTGGTGCACGTTCCCCAAAACAGATGTCAAAGCAAGACTGTGTGTGCCAGACCTTACAGAAAAGTTCTTCTCCTAAAAGTTCTTCAGTATCTTACTCAAATAGACTGTACCCTTCAAACTTAGACTCTAAGCTTTCTTTCTCACACAAGAACTTGGTTAAGAGTTTGGGGGCTGATACAGGGGAAAAGCTAAGTAATAAATCACACTGTTGCCAGACATTGGATTATCTGAAGGTTTAAATAGATTTAAGCAATGCTGAATTCCACGCTGAAGATAAAAGACCTACTTCAGTGCATTTTTGTGTTCCGATTGTAACCAGATTCCAAAAAAAAAGTGTTGCTTTGTACACTAAATATCTTATAGAGATTTTAGTTAAAACAGCTTTTTTTAGGTTAAATTCTTTTATACACTTTTGTTAGCCCTCTTACTCCCCCTGGTTTTATTCACTGGCTCCTGCGGCACAGCTGGAGGACAAATTTTAGTGAGAAGCCAAGATGTTCTTGTCACTGCCTACCCCTATCCCTAGACCTCGCCCCCCAGCTTCTGTATTTTTTCTCCATCATCCTCCAGTAGCACAGGTTTTCATTTCAAAAACCTCTTTAGTCTCTAATTTAAATATGCTTCTGGCAGGTCCCCTCATTTGACCTCCAGACGTCCCCAGCAGTGTTTGCAGGCCAGGTTCAAGCTGGGTCTTCAGTGAAACATGGTTGAGGCAATATGTGATTGCCTCAAAAAAAAGAGATTCAACGTATAAAATTCAAAGAAATCTCCAGAGATCACCAAGTATGGGCTCTTTAGGGCCTTCTGCTGATGATAAAACCATGTTGCTTTATAACAGCCAACCAGATCTATCAAGAATTTTATCGTATGAAATCTGACTGAATTCATGTAGCTTTTCCAAAGATAGATGAAGAGAAAAAGCAAAGCTAAAAAGAAGTTAGCTTTGGGAAACTTGGGTTCTGTCTCCAGCAATGTCATTGGCAAGTTTTAAACTTAAGCAAGTCACTTAAAACTCTCCAGTCTTTATTTATCACATCAAAGGGCTGGACTGAGTGACTGCCAATAACTCTTTCAGTTTTCACATTCTATTTCAGTAATAACATGCAGTTCTCTAAGCAACCTGAAAAAAGGAGGCTGGTCATAAATAAAAGAGAGAGACAGAGCTGTGCCTCACTTGGTGAGTGACTTGGACCCAGAAAAGGAGTTGGGCAAAAGAAAAAGTGGTTTTCAGAGCTGAAAGTGAGAGGAGGGAGGATGCCAGCTAGCAGGAAGGCTCAGAAACTACCATTTCACTGCTCAAAATTTGTATCGATAATATGAAAACTGGCACACTGTCCAAAACTGCGGAATTTCACTTGGCATAATAAATTCAAATCAGTTAAAGCATCTTCTCGGAACTCAAAATATCATAGAAGTGCTAAAATTAGCTTCATAGATAACATTACAAGTGTGTTCTTTGAGATTAAAGTGCAGTTTACAGGGATTCCAGCTAATTTTAAGAAGGAATAAATCTGACTTCATGTAGTTTCCTATTTGGTTTAGGACATTCTTTTTTAAAATGTTATCTTTTAGGCAATGGATTTCTCACTTAATCCCAGCGAATGCCAATTATTTCAGCAACTGCCAAACACAACTCTACCCAGCCTTTCATGTACAAAACCAGCAGTTTAAGCATACGAGAATCAATACACTTAGGAAGTGGTAGTATTTGTGGGATTTTCTGGAGAAAAAAAATCCTTGCATTCTTATGGAGGAACAGGAAACTCACACATGTTCACGAGCACACACACACACATACATGCACATATTCTCATTTTCTTGACAAATGTTTTGCTATTTTTCAAGAAAACCAAAGAGATTTCTAGGACCTATGCAAGGAATATTTGAACCAGATGAAAGCAAAATTAGACAAAGAGCTGACAGGATGATAATTAGCTATCTATAGGGTTGTAAATCTTAGAAAAATAGAGAGAAAAGTGATGTTTCAGTTTTAGTAATATATATATTTAAAAAAAACATCAAAATTGGGAAGTCCAGACACAATGATAATTCACATGGTTAGGTCTTTACTATTCACACCTCTGTATGGTTTAAGAAAGAAAGTTGAGATTCAAATGTGAATCTCATGTAATGTGACACCTTGCTATAATTTTAATGAAAAATTCAATTCCTCGGCTTAGAACGTCAACATTTAGTGAATTGTGTAAAAGGACAGAGAAGCACATGCGTGAGAAATGCAGTTCACTGTCATAAAATAAAAAGAATACTGGTCTGGGAGTCAAAAGGCATGGATTCTATTCCCAGCTCTGCCACTGACTGGCTGTTTTGGGGGCAAATCATTTTATTTCTTTGATCCTTGGATTTCTCATTTGTAAAATTCCTGGAGTGGTTCAAACGAATACAACTCTGATCACCAATGTCACATCTTGCAGTACTTTCTGTGACAATAGCACTGCTAAGCAAATTCTCAAAAACTCTTGCATAATGGAAAGTAGGATTTCATTAAGCCCACTACCTCCTGTGGGGGCTGAGGTAGATAGAAGAGCCCAAACATTTGGTATATCATGCATCCAGGTGAAGAAAATTTATCTGCCGAATATCCCTGTTCTGACATTTAAGAAAGGCCAAAACTCTCAAGAGCTTAATAGGAATGTTAATGTGCTTTGATAGAGTACAGTCACTTGGTTATGTTGAATCATTCAAAGGTCCCTAGGACTTCACAAAATGAATAACAGTGACCTTGAGCATCTACTCTCCTCTTGTACAGGGGATGAGGGGAGGGGAAAGACAGTAGTTTCTTTCAAGAAACTATACAGTCAACTTTAGTAATATATCGAATGCTCTGTTCACATCTTCCTTACCTTTATGTGTATGTCCTGATATGCAGCTTTAGGACGTTGAAAGATTTATGTGCAACCTTTTAGTAGTTTTCTACTCAGGTGGTAAGATGCAGTGTAATTATGATAAACGTGAGCTAGCATGCCACCTGCCTGGAATGTTCTAAATGGAAAAGGCAAAGACATGCAATGAGACATTTGACTATACAAAGTGAGTAATGGAATAATGTACATATTTACTTTGAGGGTTTTTTCTATTTTTCTATTTTGAGAAAAATAATTTTTTTAGCCACTTTACCCAGATTCTCATTTATTTTACCCAGACCTGTAATAATCCTCTTCCATATTAGAAATACACAGAGGCAAACATCACGCATTCTATGAACGCATACCTAGCAAAATAAATTAGACCAAATTTTATTTCTGTAAGCATATGCATTTCAGCTTTTCTTATTTATTGTTGAATAGTTTATTTGTTAAAATAGAGGATTTTAGAATGTCACTTTATATTTTCAATATTCCAAACGTGATAGAAGGAAACTGATATTTAGAGAGACTTAAATCCTGCTTTCTTACAACTGACCCCTCAATGCATTCTTACTGTCATAAAAAGGAAATCAAAGCCTATTTATAGTATATTCCTATCTAGCCTCTGAGAAGAAATCATTGAAGCAACAAATTAGTTACTTGATGCAGATAAATATAAATGAACTTCAACTTTGTCATTATTTAAATCTAAGAATTAAGACATTGTAATATTTACTTCTACAAACTCCTACAAATTATCAAAGAAAAATGTTTAATGTATCAAAACATTTTTATGGGAAAATAGACTCAAAGTGGAAGGGACAGCAGACTGAAATAAGATTTTCATTCCAATGGATTAAAGCTATCTTACATCCATATACATATAGTACATCCATATAGTACATCCATGCTATAGTACTCTTTTTCAAGCTAGCAGAGCTTCCCAGATATCATAAATATATATATTTATATATACATGATTTGCAGTTTTCATTCACATAGTTGAGAATCAGTAAGTCAAGCCTGACAAAGTATCTGAGAATTTAAGAACTAATGGCTTTGAAATAGGACTGCTTGGATTTTAATCTGATTTTGCCATTTACTAGAATTGTGGCAGGTTTAGGAAAACCTCTCTGTATCCCCTGTTAGCTCATCTATAAAGGGAGGATAAAAGTGTCTCAAGTGCTAACTTGAGGGTGAAGGTTCAATGAGTTAATGCATTTAAAGGATTATAAAGGTGCCAGGAATATAGTAAGTGTTTAATAAATATTACCCAATTACTGCAACAGAAATGAACAATTTAAGAATTGAGCAATTCCAGTTCACTGCAGCCCACAGCCAATCCATGTAGCTCTGAGAATGTCAGGCAAGGTGAAACCACAAACTGCAGGAGATCTAGTGACTCAAATCATGGATTAATCTTACCTCTGCCACCATACTAAGTTAAATTCTAGAGCTGCAGAATAATCTTCGGTAGGCCGCTGGCCTACCCTATAAAATTTATTTTTTAATCCAAGTCTACACAATGCTAACATCTGATGAAAGTTTTGGAAAAAAAAAATTTAAGCCTTCAATCTTAAAAACCTTCACCTATTTTTTAATGGAAAACATAGATGAATTTTTTATTCACTCCAATGCCTGCTATCATGTAGTTTTACAGTGTAAAAGGAACAATATGTGTATGTTTAACTAATTACTGGGGATAATAAGGCATATTGCAAAGTATCCTTAATTCCCCTGATATAAAGCCCTGTGGAATGTCCATGTCAGAAGAAATTATAAGCCAAAAAGATACATTTCCCAATAAGGAATTGTGTGTTTTTATTCAAATACTGAAATTATTTGGCAATCACCAATCATTTTATTTGAAATATGGATCCGCCCTCAAAAACCATGAGGCTCAGAAAGGAAGAAGGTATTTAAAGGAAGATAATCCACAATAATGGGAGGGGGGAGAATTGAACCTAGATCTGCTTATTTATTAATTCACTTTGTCAAAAGTCTCTTTACTACATTTTTATATTTTCATTTTGTCTCCAAACACAATATCAAACTGGGTTAAAACGCACAGAATAATGATTTCTGTGTCTCCTGCAAACCTTAGTAATAACCAGTTTTATTAACCCACTTTCCTTACTTGAGCTTTTGGAGGAACAGTGGTTCCAAAGAGTTCATGAATGACCTCTGAAAAGTTCAGAATTATTGTGAAAAAGCAAGTCCTGCACCTTATCTCAGAAAGCCTGACCTCTGAAACTTTTATTGCAATATATGTCCCTGGAGGGAAGCCCTTGATAATTCCAAAGACCCTTCCCATCCCACCAACAAATACCAACAAGAAATGTTGACCTTTACAGCACAGTGATTTTCAACTTTTCTTCACAGTTGTCAACAACCTTGCACTGCAATTCTGACGGTTTTTAAGTAACCTGTTTTTCTCACCTTGCCAAATCAAATTGCGAGTAAAATTGTATTGAAGTTGCCCATATGCCATTAAACTTTGCTCTAGGTAATTCATACATTGTTCAGGAAAATACGCTGAAAGCAACTGGAAGAAGAAAGCATTTTCCACTTTTAGGACGATGGAACTATTTTACTTAAATGAAGTAAAGAGTCTTAGGGGTCTTTTTCTTTTTCACAAGTCCCTTTAACTGTCCTAGAAATACAAGATAAGCAAGTAGAAACCAGCTATTTACTTCTTTATTAATAACTAACCCAAATTATCTCAAAGGATAAGACCCTCTTCCATTAGCTGAGTATATGCAAAAACTAAATTAATTTCTTCATATCATGAAGTACGATTTGTTGCGCTGAGGAAGTAATTTCATAAACACCACCCTGGTGATTTGAAATAGCTAATACTTACATCTAAAACTCAATGAAAATAAAGTACCTATGTGTGTTCCTGCTCTCTAAGCGCTAGAGTTACAACATTCAACAAAGAGAATCCCACTAACAGGAAGCTTACATTTACATGGATGAGAAGGTTGTATAAACAAAAAAGTATATTATATTGCAGCAAAAGCTAAATATGGAGCAAAATGATAGTATAGATTTAACACAGTGTCAAGTAATCTTCTAAGTGTTTTGCAGGTAGTAATCCAAATAATTTACTCCATGTAAGGTACTATTATAAGCTCCATTTCACAGATGAGAAAAGAAAGATTAATTAACTTGCCAAAAGTTACAGCATGGAAAAGTCAGAGATAGAATTTGCTCAAGTTCTGCTCTTTACAACTGGGAAATCTGATAATTACTCCTGCTGTTTAAAATGTGTACAACTCTCCACTTTCCAATCACATATGAAGATTGTTTTTCCCTGCCTCTATGGAGTTAGTGGGGAGTGGCCATGTCCCATGCTTTACGATGTGTGAGCAGCCAGTGGCAGGGGCATGTGTCATTTCCACCGGAGAGTTCAGCAGCCAGGTCACACTTCCCCACAGAGGCAATCACGGACGTGTATAACAAGTAAAGCTTTCATCGACAGGTTCTCTGAGTAGTTACGATATGCAGAAACCTGCTGTGCACCGTCATGGCATGTATAGTAAGGATGAGAAATAAAGATTTTTTTTTATGTTAAGCCACTGAGAACTTGAGGTTAGTTATTACTGCCATAGAAGCTAGCCTGTCCATCATGGATATACCACGCACAGGCCAGGACAGTTCACTGACAACAGTTTGGGAGAGGATTCAGGATGGGTATGATTTACCCAGGCGAAGGCAGGAAATAGGAAGAGGAAAAAGTATAAGCAAAAGCTCCCAAACAAGAAAACCGTGGAGCTTTTAAGAATGCTCAAGAGGTTTAAAGAACTAAGGCTATTCATATTAGGATAAATCCATTAAATGCATAATTATTCACATAAAAGTTGATTTGTCTGAGGGGCTTTTTTCTACAATCCATTTTTACAAGTCATGGTAAATAAAGAGGTCTAAATTATTTATATACTCAGGGACTTCAAAGAATGCTTAATTTCAGCAAGATAAGCACCAGGGGCTTACTTTTGTTTCTATTGTTGTCACAGAATTACATAAAATTTTAGAATCAGAAAAGCTCCAAGGGGTCAGAAAGGTTATCAGTGGTAGGGGGTCAGCTAGCAAGGCCTACTGATTTCCAGCATTCCTTGCCTCCTTCTCATTTCAATCCTTATTTTATTTTTTTCACTCCTTTCTATTTTAAATTTGAAAGTCAGCAAGAGTAATTTGATAGTATTGTATTTGAAGACCATATTCACATTTTTTAATAATGCTTACTGAATGTAAAATTACAGGCAAGCCCAAATTTTCAATACCCCATCACCAGGAGTCTCACAGTCCCAAGCTGTGGAATAACTGCCATGAGGAAAGGGTTTTGTAATCACTCATCACTATATGTGACAGAGAATGGGATTATGGGAATTTGCACTTATTGACCGTCAATTTCTCGTTGCATATTATGCACCCTGATTAATGCACTTTTTGTCTGATTGGAAACAGACATTTAAACTCTTCTTTTTTTATACATTGAGAACAGCATTTTCTTCTCGGTTATTAGAAGTCATCTGTGAATTATTTAGAAAACTCTGCCAGGGTAAACTACCTTTGCTAAGCAAACATTGCTTTGAAGTGGGATCACCTGTGGCAAATTGCACTGGGAAGATCTGATAGGTATGTGTGTTTACATCAAAAGGGCAGGAGAGCAGAAGTCTGTGAGAGGCAATAAGATCTACTTACTCAGCACTGAACATAGAGTCAGAAAATCTGGCTGGAGTCTAAATTTGGGTCAGAATCTGAATCTCGCTCTAACACTCTTATGTGCAAATCCAGCAATGTCATCGCCTACCCTCTGCTATTGCCTTCCTGGAGAATTGGAAAATCGATGAGATGTTGATAGAGGTTCTTCAAGATGAAAAAAGGAGTCAAGATAAAAATATGATGAAAATTTCTGTCAATATAGAAATTCCTTCACCACGGGTTTCCTGAGAGTGTCATGTAACCTCTAAGATCTTAGAAAACTATTAGGTATCCCTAACATTTTCTCTGTATGTTGCCTTCAGTATTATTGATTCCTCTCCCTTTGCTCTGCTGCCCCAGGCACGTACACACACACACACACACACACACACACACACACACCACTTGCATTTTGTACATCACAAAAGAATTATATTCAATTACATCTTCTGGGTAGAAGCTTCTTCAAGAAATCCCTAATTTTGTCCATCTGGTCATGCAGTATATCTAAAGCCCATAGAGTTCCTTTTTCATCACTTTGACAGATTCTTTTCCATTTCAGCTGACTTTCTTTTCTTCAGCCAGCATTTCTCCTCACCAGTGTGTGAACCTACCCAAGGACAAAACCTGTGACTATATCCTATACACAGTAGCCTTCAATTCATTCTCAGGAGTTGGCTTAATGTATAAATAAATGAAAAATGTTTATGTTTGGGGTACATACTGTAGAATGATCCACTTCTGGTCATTTTACTTTCTGATCCAGTTTCTAAAGACACATTGCTATGAAAAACAAAGACAGTTCATAAATATTGAATGCCTCATTTCCTTGCATCTCAGCAGAGACAAGAAAAGATTGAATAAAACATCTTCAACTGTAAGAGAATAACATGTCCTCATCTATTATTTGTCCTTCTCTACCTTGATCCTGCCCCCAAGAGACCAACCAATATAAATTGCATCACCTTGGACAGCTACCACTCATTAGCTGACCTCCGACTACATTGCAACAATATTCTGACTAGGTTGCAACAATAAAGTTTCTTAGCCAGAGACTGGAGGAAAGGAAAAGAAAGAGGTAGAGGTATTTCTTCCCCATCCCTACCCACTTTGGAGCACTTTTTTCCCTTTTTCTCTCTTTGTTAGAGAAGCTGTGCATTTACAAAACAATCGTGCATACAATACAAGATTCCTGTGTACCACCCACCACCAGCACAACTTGCATTGGTATGGAGCAGCTGTAACAATTGATGAAAGCACATTTTTGTAATTGTACTATAGCGGACTCTTTGACTTAGGGTTCACTGTTTGTGTACCACAATTCCACAGTTATTTTTTTTACTTATTTATTTATTTTGGGGAAAGTGCATGGTCTGGAAATAGAACCTGGGTCTCCTGCATGGAAGGTGAGCATTCTACCATTGAACCACTTTTGCACCCTTCCACGGATATTTTTTAAATTTTTATTCTGTTACCATATATACAATCTATCATTTCCCCTTCTAGTCACATTCAGATATGTATATTTCAGTAGTTTATTATGTTCACAATGTTATGCTTCCATTTTTATAGCAATGGCTGCAACTCCCTTTGGGGTTAGCTACTGTCCCATGTTCTTTCTCCTTAGCTCCAGAACTCACTGAGACCTGTTGAGAATATTTCCTCCTCTTGCCCATTCAGGACTAAAAGTGATAACTATGTCCTGTTGGTACTCATATCTGGGTTTCTCAGCATTCCTTGTAAATTCCCTTAAGCCCCCACACTCAAATATACATAGTTCTGTAAGTACTCTCTCCATTTAAAGATCTTCATCATTTGATTTGAATTTTTTTTTTTAATTTGCATATGGGCAGGAGGCACCAGGGATCGAACTCCAGACCTCCAGCATGGCAGGTCGGAGCTCTGCCCGCTGAGCCACAGCAGCCGCCCTTGAGTTGAATTTTGTTTTCTGCTGAGATTCTAGCTGATACAATCATTTTACTAGATTATCATGTAAATTATACATTTTGCTGCAGTAGAAATGACTGCTAAGTAATCGGTCTAAAGTATTAAAGCAAAAATCACCTGTGATGTTGCAGGCAAGAAGCACTTTTTTTGCCATTGTGGCCAAGGAAAGTATGTTTCGTTTGACTCACTAAAATCACAGGAAAATCAGGGACTTATATTCCAAAGAACGTGATTTAAAATGACTAACTGTAGAAATCAAAGGTCTTTAATAAGTAAAGTGATCTGGAATCTGTATTTTCCACCAAAGTTTAGAAATGTAACAATGAATGGGAAGTCTCACCTTGGTCTTATCTGACCCATAAAGACACAAAGGTCTTTTTTTAATAGAAATTCTTCATAAACTATAACTACCAATTGCTCAGTAATAGATCATTGAGAGATAGGGTCTACTTATAATATTATGCTGGATGAGCATTTAGGAAATACATACAATTGCTCTTCAAATAGAATGTAACAACAGATTTCTTTTTCCAAAGGTCAATCATATGTCATTCATTAAAAGCAATGCTGTCTGTCCTCAAAGACCTATAAGTTATCTCAAAATGGATTCCCAAGTGAGTACATACCGACCAAATCACCAGTTGTCCTTGTACTTTGATGAGCTAGAAAGTCCCTTGAAGAAAGACACTAAACACAGATATTAGTTTTTTAAAAAACTCCATTATATAAGTACAATAATTTTCTAATTAAAATTTTCCTTTTTACTTTACTACACTGCTTTGTTCCAAGTTTCATCAAATTGAGTTTATGATAAAATAAAAATATATCATGTAAAGGTTTGGTGTAAAAATTAGTACTCTTCCAAAGTGAATATATAAGCAAAGCCATTTTTAAGCACAAAAAAATCTCTATAAGGAACATTCTTCATTCTTCAGACTGGCAAACATCTAGAACTGTCCCCTGTGTTATAAGAATTCTCAACCTTCTGAGTCTTGAAAGACTCAGCATTTCACACTAGAAACTCCAAATTCTCTTGAAAATAGGGTAATGTGGCCTGGGCTTTATCAAATAGCTTAGACTTTGATAGTGAGCTGGTGATACAAGGAATGAGAAGCTAAGGGAAGAATCTATGACATGGTTGTAATAAGGTCAAAATCCTGGGTAGTACTGGCAGCTATGCTGGTGGCAATATAAAGTCCCCAATTTATGCATGTTGGCAGTGCCACCTGCATTGTCAGGTACTTGCTGAACACAGAAGTGGAGCCTTTTCCATGGTATGGGTTCTGGCTTCTAGCTACCTAAAACCTGAACCTGATTATTCAGTCCTCCTAGGAACTTCATGAGCTATACAATACACCTTTATTAATTTCTTTTTCCTCTCAGCAATTGGCATGTTTTTTGCCAAGCAAAATAGTTGCCTGATATAAAATTCATCCAGAACTGGTAACAATCTATGCATATCAGAAAAATGGTTACACAAATTGTATTATATCCATACTAAGAAATTCTTACACAGCACCTAAAAATAATATGGTAAATCTAAGTGTACAGACATGTAAAGAGGCAACCAAGTATTTACTATTAAATGAAATAGAATATTTTTATATTAGATAGTATATTATTTGTGAAATATTAAGTATTATCCTTGTTATAACTTTTTATTTACCATGATTTATTAAAAAATGCTTGGAGGGAAAAAATATTTTTACTCAAATATGTATATTGGGAAATGCATAGTAAGTCTATAATGATACATGCCAAACTGATCAAAGCAGTTATCCGTGAGGAAGAGAATGTTGTTGGTAGATATGTCAAGGGTAACATTAGCATTTCTCAATAGAATTGTCTATTATTTGATGCTTTTAACCCAAGCACTCAATTATTGTTTCTAGAACTGAAAAAGGAAGAAACCTATATTAGTTTGTTAATGCTGCCAGAATGCAATATACCAGAAATGGAACAGCTTTTACAAAGGGAATTTATCAAGTTGCAAGTTTACAGTTGCCATAAAATGTCCAAACTAGGGTACCCAGAAAAAGATATCTTGACTCAAGGAAGGAAAATGTCTGTCACATGGAAAGGCACATGGCTGGCATCTGCTGGTCCTTGTTCCCAGTTCCATTGCTTCCAGCTTCTGATGCCAGTGGTTTCCTCTCTAAGCATCTGTGGGCCTTCACTTAGCTCCTCCAGGATAAAACTCTGGGTTCTTGCTTGTTTAGCATCTCATGGGAAGGCACATGACAACATGTGCTGGGATCTGCATCTCCAAACATCCTTGTCTAGGCATGTGCTCTCTCAGTCAGAACTCCAAGCATCTTCAAATGTCTACATCTCTTTTGGCTCTGAAGCTACCATCTAGCATCTGCCAGCTCTCTCAGCTCCTGGCATCTCCTGAGGTTTCTACATTTCTAAGCATCTATGTCTCTGTAGGCTCTGAGCTCTTTCCCTTCCATGAGCTCTCTTAAAGACTCCAGTAAACTAATCACAACCCACCTTGAATGGGTTAAGTCACATCTCTATCAAATCAGAAGGACACACCCACAATTAGGTGTGCCGCATCCCCATTGAAACAATCCAATCAAAGTTTCCACCCACAGTATTGAATCAGGGTTAAAAGAAACATGGCTTTTCTGGGGTTCGTTACACTTTCACACCAGCAAACACCCATCATCAGCATTCTCTTCACAGCATGCAGGAGTCCTCAGCAGTTTCTATTATCAGCTCTTATAAGTGTACAGAAGTTATTTTTACAGTATATTAAATAATAACAAAGCCAAATGGTTGAAATAAATAACATCAGTCAATAAAAGATGGGAGCATTCTTATCCAGCAAAAGTGCCCTACAAGAAATTTTATATGAAGTTCTTTAAGCTGAAAGAATATTATGCCAGATGGAAACTTGGATCAACACAAAAATATGAGGACTGATAGAAACAGTAAATATGGGAATACATATAAAAAAACTTGTTTTCTCAGTTTCCAGTTTTTTAAAATAGAATTGACTATATAAAGAAAAATTACCACACTGTATCGGGGAGTACCAACATAAGTAGAAGCAAAAGGTATAACAACAATAGCACATAGGATAGAAGAAAGAAAATGAAAGAATACTGTTTTAAGGTTGTTACATTTTGTATAAAATGGTATAATATTATTTGAAGATAAGTTAAAGGTGAAAAGCAAATCCTAGAGGAAATACTAAAAAATGAAACAGAGATGTTAACAATGATCAATAGTAGTGATAAATGTAATACAAAATCTCTCAATTAAGACAAAAGGAAATAAAAGACAAACCAACAATAATGTGTCAACAACAGCCATTAATATGCTCAGAATCAGATTCTCCTCTATTAGAGAGGATAGAGCGAATATTATATGAATGGGGTCCCAACCAACAACTTACTTGCACCTTTACAGGAGATCTTGAGCCAGAGGCACCCAGCCATGCCATGCCCACGTTCCTGACTCAAAGAAACTGTGAGATCATAAATATCTGAGGTCTTAGATGCTAACATTAGGGGTAACTTTTTGGTCCTTTAAAGTGAGGTGCTCCCATTACAAAAACATGAAAAGTAAGAGTGTAGGATGATTAATTTCATGTGTCAACTCGACTAGCTTATGGTGTCCAGTTGTTTCACCAAGCACTGCTTGTTAAGGTGAGATGGTTCAAGATGGGATTTGCATAATCAATCGCTAACACCTGTGAACAACAAATGTGGGGAGCCTCCTCATACAATTCAGTTAGTGGCCTTAAAAGCCAGAAACGAGGGTTTTGGAGGCCAGAAGAGGAATTCAGACTCAACTTCTTCATTGGCTCTTGCTGGAACTGCCAGGCAGCCAGCGTCCCCCGGAGAATTTGGAATAAGAGCTTTGGCTTCACCTTTATTGGAGTTTCCAACACACAGACTGCTCTATGGAGTTCAGTCTTGCCAAGCCCCTAAGGTTGCATGAGCCAGTTACTTATAATAAATCAACCACCTATCCCTCTTTCTAGCTAACTGTATTTATATATATATACATATATACTTATATATATTTATGTATGCATGTCTGTGCATTTTTGTGTATATATGGACATATATGTGTGTGTAAATACATAAACCAGTTTGTTCTGTTTCTCTGGAGAACCCTAACTAATGCAGAGTGACTTTGGTACTAGGCAGCATTTGAAAACCTGAAAAGCTGTGAGGATTCTGAGGAAGGTCTTAATGACAGCTTAACACTCACTGATCAACTGTTCATAGAATTTTGGACTGAGGGAGCTGCAGGTGAGGGTTTGCTGGAAAGTGAAGAAAGCTTTACGGTAAATGAAAGGAAGGGTGATTCTTGTTATGCAGTGCCAAAAACTTAAGCAACACTGAATTTTATAGTTATATGGAAAATAGAAATTTACCTAGTGAACTGAGAGATCTGGCTAAAAATATTTCCAGTCAGCATTGAAAGTACCACCTAGTTTCTCCCCTCTGTTTATAATAAAGTGTAAGAGGAAAAAGAGAAACTAAAGGAAAAAATGTTAAGTATTGAGCAGCTGATAAACCCTTATAATCACCACCTGGAAAACAATGCTAAAATTTAACATGGCTCCCAGGAAGAGATCTAATTTAGTAGATTTACAGGAAAACATGGTCCAAAGATAAAGTTGAAGATATGATAATAAAATCCTTGTTAGGACCTCAAAAAATCAAAGGTGGTGCCTCAAAGTACCATTCAGTCAAACTAAAGGCCCCCTGAAAAGATTAATGATGTGCTAACATATCTTCTCAACCAAATACTAGAACTTCCTGAAGGATTAAGGAAGAAGCATATGGTTTTGGCTTTCGCTTATGGGCAGTTTCCAAATGAGGTTCACAAAGTTTTTGAAAGAATTTTAGCAGCAGAAATACCACAAGCTCAAAATGAAAGGGACAAACACTGTGAAAAAATGAGAAGAAGCTGTTGGACCGAGATTCCATTGGCTAAAGGATGAGAAAACTACACAGATGCAGACACATACTACGTTTCATGAAAAAGGAAATTTGATTAAGAGAGTGAAATCAGGAACTCAGAGACTGGAGGAAAAAACCTTGGAGAATTACTAAAGGCCTTTAGACCTATTCAAGAAACTTCAAATATTTGCCGAACTGGATTTCAGAGTTCCTAGGGACCAATTATTTCCCTATGCTTCTCATTTTCCCTGTTTTTTTTTTAAATTGTGGTTAACATATATAGATTATAGTATTTCCCATTTTAACTACCTTCAAGCTCATAATTCAGTGATGTTAATTACATTAACAATGTTGTATTATACTCATGCCATTCATTACCAAAGGTTTTCACCATGCCAAACAGGAGACTATTCTTTCCCCATTCAGTGCAGTTGTCACCTTTGTTAAAAATCAATTGGCCATAGATGTGTGGGTTTATTTCTGAAATCTCAATTCAATTCCATTAGGCTGTACAGCTGTTCTTATGTCATACCACACACTTTGATTACTTAGCTTTGCAATAAGTTTTGAAACTGGGAATTTTGAGTCCTCCATCTCAATTCTTTTTCTAGATCATTTTGGCTATCCAAAGCTCCTTACACTTCCATGTGAATTTGATTATTGGCTTTTCATTTTCTGCAAAGAAGGTTGTTGAATTTTTGATTGGGATTGTATGAAGATCTGTAAACAATTCTGGCTGTATTGACATCTTAGTGATATTAACTCTTTGAATCCATGAGCATAGAATATCTTTCCATGTATTTAGGTCTCCTTTAATTTCTTACAGAGATGATTTGTAGTTTTCCATATCCAAGTCCTTTACATGCTTGGTTAAATTTACCACTAGAAATTTTATTCCACTAGATAATTTATACCACTACATAATTTACCACTAGATATTTTATTCATTTTACCACTAGAAATTTTATTCAGTTTCTATTTTGAATGGAACAGTTTTCTCGATTTCCTTTTCAGACTGTTCATTGCTCTTGTATGGAAACACAACTGATGTTTTAGTATTGATCTTACAGCCTGCCACTTTGCTGAATTCATTTATTAGCTCTAGTAGCTTTCTCTCTACAGGATTTGTGTAATCTGTGATTGGGAATAATTTTATTTCTTCCTTTCTAATTTAGATGCCTTTTTCCTTTTTCTTGTCTAACTGCTCTGCTTAGGACTTTTACTACAATATTGAATGTGGGGCAACATTGAATAGCTTTGAGGTGAAGCTTTCAGTCTCACCATTGAATATATTAGTTTTGGGTTTTGTCCCCTTTATCATGTTGAGGGAGCTCCCTTATCTTCCTAGTTTTCTGAGTGTTTTTAACAAGAAAGGGTGCTGGATGTCATCAAGTGTCTTTCCTGCATCAATAGAAATAATCATGTGCCATTTTTCTATAATCTATTAATAAGAAGTACTATATTTATTGGTTTTCTTATTGAGCCACTCTTACATTCCTGGGATAAATCTCACTTGCTCATGGTATATAATTCATTTAATCTATTTTTTAATTCAGTTTGCTAGGATTTTGCTCAGGATTTTTGTATCTATATTCTTAAAGGACATGGGTCTGTAATTTTCTTCTCCTGTAATATATTTGTATGACTTTGGTATAAGGGTGATGCTGGCCTCATAGAATGAGTTAGAAAGTCTTTCCTCCCCTAAAGCTTTTTGGGAGAATTTGAGAAACATTGGTGTTAATTCTTCAGTGAATATTTGGCAGAATTTTCCAGTGAAGCTATCTAGTCCTGGAAGCTTCTTTCCTGGGAGGTTTTTGATTACTGATTCAATCTATTTACTTGTTATTGGGCTATTGAGATCTTCCATTTCTTCCTGGGTCATTCCCCCCTTTTCTGAACAGAAATGTTTATAACAGATAGTCCACGCCTATCACACCACATACACTGAGAGTAGGAGTGACAGATAATTTATCTCTGAGGACCAGTACTTAAGAAACTATACCTAAAGAGCCCTAGCCACACCTGGGCCTTTTAAAATAATATTCTCGACTTTGAGCTTACACTATAATGGGGTGAGACTTTGGCAGACATTGGTTGAGGGTCAATACATTTGCATGAGGGATGGACCTCAATTACTGATGGCAGAGGATGGACTACAGAAGACAATCTCTACAATAGCTCCCAAGAATCCCTGCTTCCTGGTATTCAACCCATCTTACTGACTGAAAGAGTATGAAAGAAGTGATGAGATGTCCCTTTTGAAATTAGGTTATAAAAAAGACTAGATACTGGGTGGGCCACGGGTGGTTCAGCAGGCAGAGTTCTCACCTGCCATGCCAGAGACCCAGGTTCGATTTCTGGTGACTGCCCATGCAAAAAAAAAAAAAAAAAGACTAGGTACTAAGGCTTCTGACTTGGGTGCTCTCTCTTACTCACTCTGAAGGAAGCCAGCTTTCACGTCATGAGCTTCACGTTGCAGCAAGGAACGAAAGGAGGTCGCTGGCCAACAGACAGCAAGGAACTGATTTTGCTAAGAACCACTCATGTGGCCTTGGAATTGTATCATGCCCTGATGAAACTTCAAATGAAACTATAGCCACAGTCAACGGTTAGACAGAAACTTTATGAGAGGCCTTTAGTTGGAGGTAGCCAGTTAAATTGTACCTGCACTTCTGAAACACATAAATTGTGAAAAAACAAATTGTTGTTGTTTTAAGCTTCTATGTTTTGGGCTAATTTGCTATGTGGTAACAGATAAGCATGTACATCTCTGAAAAGTCAATGCGCTCCATTTCAATAGACAAAGCTTTAAATTAAGAATAAATCAAGAAATAACTATTTATTTATTATTTCTAAATATGGAGGTAAAAGAGTTGAAAGTGAACCTCAGGCTAGAGAGTGGAAAGGAGTAGAACAAAAACTGCTGCCTTTTCATTACCTTCTTTGCCTTTTCAAAGGTTTCCCTCATATCTCTGAAAACTGCTTCCAGAAAGTATCTTCTCCAGAGCTTCTGAAGAACCATGGCACCCTTAAAGACCTGAAAAATGCACAGTACTGTTTAGTACTGCAGCATTTCCAAATGCATTCTCTCTCTAGTTTTTTAATGTCCTTCAATAGAAGGTGAGAATAATGAAGTTTTTTTTTATTTTTATTTATTTTTATTTTTTTGCATGGGCAGGCACCAAGGAATCAAACCCAGGTCTCCAGCATGGCAGGTGAGAATTCTGCCTGCTGAGCCACTGTTGCACTGCCCTATAATGTAGATTTTACATTGTCCTGACAGAAGAAACAGACTTGCCAAGAAAAAGAATTCTCAACTGTTTGGGGAGGAGTCAATTTATAAGAAGTCAAATATTAAAAATGAAATTTGTTTGAGCAGCCTATCATAATGAAAGTTCAAAGGAAAAAGTACTGAACATGTGAGAAAGTTTCAAGAAAATGGCATCCATAAACCACAACAAAAAGAACTCTAGTAGTATAATGCTGAACTGATGGGGTCTTCTTGATTTAACTTCTTTCATTAAAAGTCATATGGCTTCCTTTGATTTTTCCTTTTGCACAATAGCTTATATCTGTAACCTTGTCAAAAACACAGTAATCCAGAGAAATGGCTTGGTCCAGAGGACCATGTAAAATACTAGGATTTGAAGGAACTGAATTTACGTACCACCACTAACCTTTTTGAGGTCGAATGACCTCACTTAAACTAATTACAAGACATCTATGAAGTGAAAACAAAAGCAATCATGTACCTAAAGACCATGTGTTAGGACTAACAAATAAAATGGATCATAAGGCACCTAACTGAACAGAACCAAAAGTCTTAGAATTATATACTATACTAACAAGATTGTGTTGTCCTTATTTAAACCCTAGAAATTGAAAAAAAAACATTGACTATAGACCTAAGAGCATAGAGATAGAAAAGACTGGCTGATAGTTTCCAAAGGAAATCTCTCTCCTTGTAAGAAGTATCAACTGTTTACCAGTCAAATATTATTAAAATGAAAAAAAGTCTCCCAACTGAAAGATGGCAAGTAATAAAAAACTATAATTACCCACCACCTCTATGATCTGTAGAGGGCTTACTATATGCCAGGCATTGAACTGAATGCTTTACTTCCATTACTTATGTACTCATCACAATATTCCCTTTAGTTAGGTATTGTTAGACCGGTTGTATAAAGGGAAACTGAGTCATGATAGGTCACACAGCAAGCAGTTGAACTTATATGCAAATAAAGATTGTTTGGATCCAAAATCTGGTAGGCAATGAAACACAGCACTAGGAAAAAAATTGTGAAAAATAAGATTTTTAATGACAAGAAAAAAGATTGAAAGCTCTTTGTTGAGAAACTCATAAGACATGCTTGACAGTGCCCCCATTGACTGGGCTTTACCAAGAGAAACTTAGGCAAACACATTGTGCCTGATGGTGGCACCCAACCCTGGTGACACTAATAGAACCGAGAGCCAAAACGTATCCTGAAAGCAATCATCCATTGGTTGACCATGCCCCAGTGAGCAGAAAGATCAGTCTAAATTGTAAGGATGGCTATCAGCTAGACCCAATCAGATTTCCTTTCTATACCATCTGATGTAGGAGTATGTAAAGAATTTGACACATGTGAGCAAACAGATGGAGAGAGTCACAGACTCAAATAATATAGCTAAATTGTATTAATTAATCCCAGGAATGAAGATCAAACCCTCTACTTCTGGGGACCATGTCCCCACATGGCTCAGCATCCCTATGACTCCTTCACTTCCTGCATCTGGAAAATACAATTTTTCTTGGGTTTGGGTTGTACGCATGCTTAAAAATCATCTTCTTTCAGGGTCAGATTCCCAGGGAAACATGCCATGCAGCAGAGATTTGTATGCAGATTTATTGGAGAAATCTCCCAGAAACAATGCTTCTAAAGAAATGGGGGAAGCAGCAGTGGGAAGAGCAAGAATTGGAACTGAAATACACTTGTCTGAAAGGCCCCAGCCAATCCCATGAGGAGCCCTGGCACCTACATGAATTCCTACATGAATCTGTCATTAGGTGAAGTTTGCCTGGGGTAAGATGAATAACTTGGCTAAAATTCCCTTTGGCAAGGAAAATTCCCAGAGAGGGGCTCTGCTATAAGCCACCAGCAGCCAGCACTTCTAGCAGCCAGGAAATGTGTATCTAACTCCTGAACAGAACATCTGGGCAGCATCCCCCAGCATCCACTGAATCCACTCTTTAAAGCATCTGCTTGCATCATGTAATAAGTTCACTCCACTATGGAAGACCTACTTCAGAATTCCAGTTGGTCTTTTTTCTTGGAGGAATTTTTAAAAAGAAGATTAGAAGAACCCCTTCAACTGATCTGAGCACCAAAGCTGATGGTCACCATCTCTCTCTTCTGCTACTCATTCCATAACTCTGTAATCTAGATAGTTTCGCTTGTAATATGACCCAACCCCATCCCTGAGGAATCTGCACCTATAGTTACTAGGTCCTTGGTTGCTGCGTCTGTGCAATTCATCATCAAAATTAGGCAGGGGAGGCTTCCAGTTGACTAAGAGAGCAATGTGAAACACTCCAGGGTGCCATTCCTCCACAGAAACTTTGCACAACCTGCAAAACTGGCAGAGCCAACTTCCTAAAACTCCAAAAACAATTAAAGGGTTGCAGTAACTGGGAAGTACCAAATCAAGAAAGTACAGCTTTAAAAACAGTAGGAGAGGGTGGGCAATGGTGGCTCAGTGGCAGAGTTCTCGCCTGCCACGCCGGAGACCTGGGTTCGATTCCCGGTGCCTGCCTATGTAATTAAAAAAAAAAAAAAACAGTAGGAGAAGCTCATGATGCCCTTGCTGGACACTCCCCCACCCCGCCACAGCACAATGTGGAGTCAGCCTGCGCTCCATTGTAGATCCCTGGCCCTTTTCCAGGGGAGCAGAATAACCCCTATGTGCAAACTAGGGTGCCTGTATGTTGGTGCCAGTCCAACAGGTGGCAGACTGAAGGCTAAACCACGAATCTCCTCTGTGACTCACCTTCCCAGAACTTGCCCTGCAAACAGATGCGGTTTGCAGACAGCTAAAGCAGTGTAAGAAATAATTAACACAACCTTGTGAATGTAATTAACAAGGTTGAGTTACGTATTTGAATGTGATTAAAAGGGGAAATGTTAGATTGTATGTATGTTACTAGAGTTAAAAAATAAGGAAAAAACGGGACTTCACAACACAGTGAACCATAATGTAAACTACAAACTATAGTTAATATGATTATAATAATATTGTTTCATCAATGGTAAAAATGGCACCACACTAATGCAAAATATTAATTACCAGGAAAGCTGCATGCATGAGGGGGTACATATGTGAGCTCTGTAATTTCTGCATAATTTTTATGTAAATTTACAACTTCTCTAGTTAAAAAAAAATTTTTTAATTAATCTGGGTTTTATATGTTTTCACCCTGTCACTATCATACAACAGCAGCTCCTTCTCCTCTTTCCAACATGGATCCACGTAGTAAGTCAACTTATCCATAAAACGAGCCAGGCCTTTTTATTTTTCTTCCTCCAGTCACTGGTCATAAAAAATCCTCTCTGTGGCCATAGGAGTGAGCTGAGGGATTGATGCCAGTGCAATTCTGATGATGCAGTTTACTTCTGCCTTCTGTCCCTGCTCATGCTTTGTCTTGGATGTATCAGCTTCATTTTTGACAGATTGTTGCAATGACTTGATAGGTCAGAGCAATCCACCTTAAAAGAGGCATCTCTGACAGCATGTTCAAGCATTACATCTCTACCAAGGCCCAACAGTACACCAAGATTCCTTAATGATGCATTGTTCTCTGCTACAATAAGCCCTTTAGAGTTATTCCAAATTGAAGCAAAGTTGCCAGGCATTTTTGCTTCCACATCAACCAGTTACTAGATAGAGGATGGAGGTACAAACTTGGCTAATGCATGTCCCTTCTTTTGAAGGCAATTCCTGGGGAGGGACTCAGCTGTGACCACAGGCAGCCAACTCTCCAAGTTGGCTGGAGAAATGCGACTGTTAGTTCCACAGGGCACACCGCAGCATCAAGACTCAATGTCTTGAGTCAAGACTATTTTTTTCCTCTTCTAAAATAGCTTACCTGAAACCACAATGCAGAATTTGCTATTTGCATTTGAGATATGGATCAGAAAACAAGAATAGGCTTGCGATAACCCATAAACAGAAGTTTACCATTTCAGAAAGAGAATAAGTAGTTTTTTAAAACCAGTGTTCAGTGCATTACTCATTATAATGATTTCTCCAGCCTCAAGTAGGTACCAGCAATTAAGGTAACGAATAACAAGATAGTCTGAATTTGGTGTTGTGGGCTTTTCAAATTTGAGAAAAGCTATATTTTTTCATAGGTTCAGTTAAACTTCTATTGGTCTATTCTTGAAATTTATGCTAATGGCTAAAAATTCACATTTAAAATATTATCACAGGGCGGACAATGGTGGCTCAGTGGCAGTGTTCTTGCCTGCCATGCCAGAGACCCGGGTTTGATTCCCGGGACCTGCCCATGCAAATAAATAAATAAAATATTATCACAGACAATCCTAACTTAAATTTTATATCAAAGTTTCACTTGAATCTCAAAAAAATGACTTACTATTAAAGTAATGCTATGCCTACTGGTCAGGACCCTAAAGCCTGCCCATTAAAGGCTAATACTGAAAAAAAATTACCAAAAAAAAATACTACCTCCATTTATAACAAGTTTCCTATAACAGAAACAGAGCGTCTTTTAAAAAAGGAGTGATATAGGGACCTGGAAGCAATAAGAAATAGGGATCGATTTTCTGATAAGTGGTATGGTAGTTTGAAGCTGTATGTGCCTCAGAAAAAAAACATGTTCTTAAATCTAATTCATTCCTGTGGATGTGGACCCATTGTAAGGAAGACATTTTGGGTCCTTCCAAATTATGACCCACCTCATTCAGGATGGGTCATAATCCTATTACTAGAGTCCTTTATGGAATGAATAGAGAGAGAGAAAGCCATGGAAGCAAGAAGCAGAAATCAATGAAACCCAGAAGAGAGGGGAGAGACCAGCAGACGCTCCATGTGCCTTGCTATGTGACAGAGGAACCAAAGCTCCCCAGCAGCTGGTATTCAGGAAGAAAGCATTGCCTTGATGAACTCTTGATTTGTACATTTTCACAGCCTCAAACTGTAAGCTGATAAATTCCCATTGTTCAAGCTGACCCATTTCATGGTATCTGCTTTTAGCAGCCTAGGAAACTAAATCAAGTAATAGGAAAGAAAGGTGGGGTGATGCATAGCTGAAATTCCCACCTTCTCTCTCGTCTTGTCCTGTCTCTCATCTTATGCAAAATTATTTTATTTGATTGTTCTTTGCATTCCTGTTAGCACTTTATACAGCCTTCTCTTGGCACTTATCTCAGTATTCTAATACCTTATTTCAATGTCTGCCTTGTTATAAACCCGGCATCTTTCTGAAGCATTTTATACATTAAATATATGTTTGCTAAAGTAATGAAGGAATAAATGGGTGAACAAACTACTATATCATTACTCCGGCAGAACTACCCTTTTTCTCTTGGCACCTAGCATTTCATCCGTCTTCCACAGAATGAAAAATTGAAAATTGATAATGCGAAACATTTTTTGAGAACCACTTACTGAGCTGAGTTTCCTACATGGCCTGTTTTACTTCTGCTCAGAGTTTATGTCAGACACAAGAATGCAGCCAAAGGACCAGGAGGCATCACAATTTTGTTCCCTCC
Source organism: Myrmecophaga tridactyla (assembly GCA_004026745.1). NCBI lineage: Eukaryota > Metazoa > Chordata > Mammalia > Pilosa > Myrmecophagidae > Myrmecophaga > Myrmecophaga tridactyla. The sequence continues at coordinate 94,992 of PVIY010004251.1, forward strand.
TAGCACAAAGACAGAGTCAGTGTTAAAACTGAGCAACCCTAAAATAAAACACAGTTCGGATTCTTCACGATGAACCATTTTCCAGATAGAAGTACACATTTAGAAGCTGTACCAGCCTCCCACCCCTGCTCTCACAGCACACCCTGCATGCATACCATTTTCCCTCTGGGAAACATTGAAGCCATGATGGTTTTAGGTTCAAGGTGAATCCTGCAAGGGCACCTGAAAAATTCCTCTTTATTCCCACATGTATACTGTTTCAACATAGTTATGATTCTTACTTTTCTACCCCAAAACTCAGCTGGATTTTGAAATTCAAAGGAGTGTAGTCTGCACTCCTCTGCCACCTATGGAGGAAATTCCTTGGAGAAAGGAAGGAGAGCATTTATATTCCTTCTGCTTGGCTCTGGCTTTGAGCACCTTATGCCTTCCATTAGTTGGCTTGAATGGATCATTTCACTACCGCATCACACTACTTCGACCACCTACTCCTTCCCTGACTGAAATTCCAACAAACTGAAGATTCAGCATAGGACAGACTTCTACTAAGATTTGGGAAGGGGCAGGAGGGTTCCTTTGCAGCCCTGCTCAGCAAACTGAATTAAAAATTGGATATAAGATACCTTTATTGTAAATACCCCTCAATCATACTCACTGTCCATAACTCCATGAAAATTCTTAGCTTTCCTGTTATAGTTGAGCTCCTCTTCCTTTTCCAGGGCCTGGCAATCTGTAAATTCTTATTTCAAAGCCAAACAACTCATCTATTCCAAAGAGAAATTCTGTCACTTTCTTATGGTTCAGAAGTGGCTGCAGTCTACTGGGATGTTAAATAACAAATTGTTTCTCCTACACACAAAGACTAGTTGGGTAAAAGAGACAACTCTTAAGGGGCTTCCCATCTCACAAGGTGTTCTAGTTTGTTAGTTGCCAGAATGCAATATACCAGAAATGGAATGGCTTTTCAAAAAGGGAAATTACTGTGAACTAGTAACTTAACAGTTCTAAGGTTGAGAAACATGTCCCAATTAAAACACGTCAATAGAAATGTCTAATCCAAGGCATCCAGGGAGAGATACGTTGGTTCAAGAAGGCCGATGAAGTTCAGGGTTTCCCTCTCAAGTAAGAAGGCTCATGGTGAACACAGTCAGGGTTTTTCTCTCGGCTGGAAGGGCACATGGCAAACATGACCAGCATCTGCTAACTTTCTCTCCAGGCCTCTTGCTTCCAGAAGCTCCCTGGAGCTTTCCTTCTTCATCTTTTCCTTCTTCATCTCCAAAAGTCGCTGGCTGATGGTCTCTCTGCTTCGTGGTTCTATGGTGTTCTGAAGCATTCTCCAAAATACTTCTTCTTTTATAGGATTCCAGTAAACTAATCAAGACCCACTTAGAGTGGGTAGAGACACATCTCCATCTAAGCAAGTTTAATACCCACAATTGGGTGAGTCACAACTCTGTGGAGATGACCTTATCAAGTTTCCAACCTACAGTTCTGAATAGGGATTAGAAGAAACAATTGCTCTCACAAGATTGATTAGGATTAAAACATGGCTTTTCTAGGGTACACCAATCCTTTCAAACTGGCACACAAGGCTTCCACCTTCTGTGGGAATTTCTCCATCGCTGGGGACAGCCGGCCCTAGTCACATCTATACTATGTGACTCCCCCTCACCTCCTCACAAGCTGGAGGGTCAATAGGGTCAGCACTCAGAGAGAAGGACCACCAAAGAGGTCCCTGAGTGCCCTGTTCTCATCCTTCTCAGTGCTAGGTTCATCTCCTCTTTTCCATATTCAGTGCACACTCCAAAACCACTTTGTGGCTTAAATGAGAGTGTCCATTTTTAATACCGTTACCTGAAAGACCTTTAATGAATAGAGACCTTCAGATAATCCCACAAAGAAAGCCGTACAAAATCTCAGGGCAGGACATTGAGCAACTTTTTTTAGAATGCTCAGGCCACCCCGTGTCCCCTGACTGAGGGGGTAGTTAACCAGTCACTGTTGCCCGAAAATGAAACAACATTGAATTCTCTTAGAAGTGGGGGCATTTGTTTCACGGAACAATCCAACACACCCTGTTACATATGATATTGAAATTACCGATTTCAGAGTCTTCCAGCTACTTCCAGAGGAGTCAGTAATTCATTCCAGGAAAAGTGTTGAATGAAAATTGTCATTACAGCATAAGAAAATTAAGATCTAGGAACTCCTGCCTCCCATCGCAACATTAGTTAAATCAAAGGATTTGGGGGGAAAGGTGTCTAGAGTTGTTTTCCCCAGAATGTGTCATGTCCAGGAAGAGACTGAGAAATGTGGCTTTTCAGCCTCTGACCTATTACAGAGATGAAACCAGCTGTGCACATAAGGCTGTTTCCCCTGCTAATCAGTTACTGTTCCTTCCATGCCCTTGAATTTCAAAGTGAAACTTATAAATAATCTGATCTTAACATCTAAAGTATGCACTCTCCTTCTGCCCGCCAGGAGGTAATAAGCATCTAAAGTCACTCAGTCTGGGTTTCCTTTCCCTAATTGCCCTAAGAATTAAATAAAAGGCTTCCTACATCCCTTCTGCTGCTCAGTGAAAACAGGATAAAATACAGCAAATTCTAATAAGCCAGCATGCGTGAAGTTTTCTTCCTTGCTCCTTAACACCACATTTACATTCCCTTCCAAACAGCATTAACTTCTCTGCCTCTTTATCTCCATAGAAATCAAATAGCTATAGCTCAAATTCATGTTGCAGAAAGAATTTTCCTCTATTAGAGAAAGACTGTCTTCCATTTTGCAGTGAGGGCTTTTTTGTTTTGTTTTATTTCTTTAAAGCAAGACTGGGGGAGGAGGAGGTGGGGTGCCTTGACTCACAGACTATTTAAGCCATAATATTTAATTTCAAACTTTGTCATTTATAGCCTATTACCTCAGCTGCTGTCGCTCTCCCTTTCCCTCATTTTCTGTTGAAAATTGATCTCATTGTTCTTGTCTGAATAAAAAGGCCCAGGCTCAGGGCATTTCCACTGGCTTCAGCTCAGGAATAAAAGATCCTTTTAAAAGTGAAAATCATGGTTTTTGCCAATTCAAATAGCATGACTCATTCTGCTCCCAAGCCAAGCAGGAAAGCCAGTGAATCCACCTTTCAGGATTTGAACCCATGACTGAGAGGTCTGGCAACTTGCCGCTTCCTAGACAATCTCCCCGGCCATATGACCTGGGGGTTAAGGGGGAGAACCCAGAAACCTAATCCGAGGGGACCTCAGATGCCAGCATGAGGCAAAGCATTGCATATTTCCGTGTAGGGTCCCCAAGGAGTAACTTCCGCACTTGACTTTATTTTCTGCATTACTGTTTGCAACTTAAATAGAAACATTATTTGTCACCTATTTATAAGGGGAAGCAGACATTTCAGATTATTTGTAAGATCTTCTGAGCACCTTAGAAGAAACTAGAGTTGCTGGCGCACCATACTGCTTGAAGGGTCCCTGTTGAACGACCATAGCACCCGCAGGCTATCTATCCTAAGACCCCTGTTTCTTCTAATAAAAATTCCCTCCCCTCATGAGCATCCAAATGGGACCCTTCACTTTTTTGGGGGGCGGGGGAGGTGTAATGGTCCTGGAATCGAACCCAGGTCTCCCACATGGAAGGCAAGCATTCTACCACTGAACCACCCATTCACCCTTCACATCTTGATTTCTATCCTCTAAGCAGGCAAAGAATACAGAGAATTTAAACACAGTCACTTTAAATTAGCATCATGTAAAGCAAATACAGTGCAATAACAATCGGGGGATCTGGGCAAAGAGTATACAGAAGAATGTTCTATTATTGCGATTTTTTCTGTAAATGTGAAATTATTTCAAAATAAAATGACAAAAATAGCACCATATTTATAAGCATCTGATGAAACTTGAACCCAAAAAAAAATCTAACGAAGTTGTTATTTGTAGAAGCCAGTGGAACAATTCAGCACCACAGGGAGAAAAAGTGTTCAGGGTTGAGAGGAGAACAAAAAGAAAAGCAAAATCCTGCTGTGCTTTGGTTAAAGCATATAAACAGATTAAGGGTTTTAGTATAGAAATTTATCCTTCCTTTAGTTTGAGTCTCGTTTCAAGGCGGCGGCTGCAGGGACATGTCCCTGAGTCGAGGTTCTGTTCATGAGTCTCCAGGCTTATCCTCCAGGCCCATCCAAGTATCTCCAGACACTTCAATGTCAATCACAAATGCCCCCGAGAGTCCTCAATCTTTATACCAGCATCAGGTAAACACAATCGAGGGACAAATTAAACATAGCAAACTAAAACATGGCCTTGAGACATTAAAATGAGCAAAGTATCCATTGACATTAAAGTGAGATGGTAAAGTTTAATCAATAATGGTGATGGATTCCTTATCAACAAAGGATGATTCACAAGTTGGAGGTAGACAAGGACTGAAAGGAAACAAAATTCTCTTCCTGGATGATGTTACGTCACAGATTATCCAGGTGAAGTATATAGTGTGCTACTCTTAGGACACATGCGAACAGAGAAATCAGCATCTCAACTGTTAAATTAAATGGCAAATAATCTTGTTGCTTCTGTGCATTCCACAATGTGGTGCTGGCATGAGTGCAACTTCTTATCAATACTCAAACTTCTTTCAATTTTTTCAAGGCTTGGTTCCAATCGCGTAACACTTTTGAAGTTTTCCCTCACTAAATAAATCTACTAAGCACAGTACATGTGCAAAAGAGGGAAAACAGCTATTTTTTTAATTGCAAGCAGCCCCTTTGGGACATGATAGGATTTGCTGTTTCAAAGAGCAGCTTTCAGGGCAGAGCCTTTGGGGGAGATTTTACCAAATAATAAAACACTTGAGATAATCTGGGAATTCATTTTTTTAATTATTATTATTTTTTATTTCTATTCTCTCTTATTTGAACCACTGGGCAAAATTTCAATTATACAAGATTTCAGTATTCAAGAAAAATATTAGTTAGATGGTTTAAAACAATATAAAATGTAAACATGATAGCTGTAACAAAATATGAAAGTCATATGCTATAATAAAGCTTAAAACCTAAATTTGTTGCAAGTGAAAAAATGTTAATTTTTGAATTTTAATATAAATCTGTGTGTGTTTTTAGACATATTATCTATTGATATAACATTGTACAACATTCAACTGTTCATAAATGACACTGAAGAAACTGTGAATTAATCTGTTTTGTAAGAAAGCATTTTAAATACAGTTGACTATATCTGGTTTTTAAAATAAGCTTTAATGTTATATCTTATGATGTCCTGATACACTAGGTAAATTCAGTATCTAAAGGGTTCATTAATTAAAACACAGGAGTACTTACATGATGATAACTTTTTAAAATGTGAAAACTTCACACTAAAGTTCTAAAAGTTTTTCATTGTTTTCCTAATCTTATCATTATTAAATACCAGAGGGAGGGACATGATTTAATTCACAAGATCACAAAATGAATAATATCTGAATCTGTAATACAAGCATAAAAACACAACGATAAGGCTGGTGTTTGCATATTATATGCATTGTAGTTTCTAGGCACAAAAAGTTAAGGATTAAGTTAATATTTTTAGAGTACTTAGAATCTAATTAATTTAAAATAAGGCATTTATTTCCCCAAATATATTTAACTAAATTTCTTTCATGAATCCTATAGTGCAAGCAACATGATATAGTCTAAAATTTGAAGAAATTGTTTTGATTTCATTACTATACGCACAGATGAGTAACCTGGTTTATAGCTAGGAAACTCCTATTTCATCACCCAAAGTATAAATAGCATTGCAGACCAATGGACCCAACAGTGTAATCCTGGGTCCTGGGTAAGAAAGGTAAAAGTAAAATATATATATATATATAAATATATATATATAGAGAGAGACATATATAGACACACATACACACACACACAAAGTTTATGTCCCTTATGTATTATGGGGAAAGTAGTAACTATAGTTTTTATAAAGCTAATTTATTGCACTCAAATAGTATACTTCACAGACTACTGATAAAGATATCCCCATATTTATAGTATCAATCTCTTTAAAAATAATACTACAAATTTCAATTAAAAAAACTATTGTGAACTTTCTTTTTTTATATATATATTCAGTGGTATTTTCAATCAGAACAAAGTTTGCAATTCCATCACAGTAAGAAATTAGGCCTCTTTTTTTTCATATTAGCAAAACAAAAATTATGTATGTAAAAATTCACCCTCCCCCTACTTTTCTACAGAAATTACAGTTTGCATACGTAGTTTTCTTTATCACAAACACCAGCATTGGGAATTCATTTTTAACCTGCCCCTTGAGTAAACACCACCTAAAACTCAAAAATGTGGACCCAAAATAGCATGTTCATAGATTAGAAATCTAAAAGCTACTACAATTCTCCCTTAGCTGTGCCTGAGGTACAATTGGTAAAGTAATGGATAATATTCACTATCATTTAAAATCATTTAACTGATAGCCAATATCCAGAAAGAAAAATAAATACCCCCAAATGAACTAATATGTCATGCTGAATCAAACTCACGGCCTATATAAATATAAACATAGATATAAAACAATGGAGAATGGGTGGGCCACAGTGGCTCAGCGGCAGAGTTCTCGCCTGCCATGCCAGAGACCCGGGTTCGATTCCCGGTGCCTGCCCATGCAAAAAAAGAAACAAAAAAAAAAAACAATGGAGGATCGTAAAACACAGTAGTTAAGAATACAATTCTACAGATGCCCAGATTTGAATCTTGCTTCTGTTGCCCAGTAGCTTTATAAACTTAGGCAAGTCTCTGTGCCTCTCTGTGCCTCAGTTTCTTCATTTTCAAAAAGTGGTAAGAATAGTATTCTTGGCTTGTTGGAAGATTGAGTCTAATATAGTTAAAGCCCAGCACATATTTAAGTATTATATAAGTTATAGCCATTATTAGCAGAGTCTTAAATTGACCTCTTTCTAATTTAAACAATTAGGTGATAGGATTAAAATCATTTGAAGATGAACTATTTTAGAGCTATGGAAAACTGGATTCAAAACCATCTTTCCATATGATCTTAAACAGGATGCTCACTTCCTTCAAGTCTCTTCATCTATGAACCATAAATAAATAATAAACATGAATGACAAATTCTACTTGTGCTATGCAGAGAATAAAAGCAGGGACCAAGAGTGGTTGTACAGGGAAACCATTCAGGAGGCTTTTGCAATATAGTCCAAATGAGAGATAATTGTAGCTTGAATCATGCTGGTTGTAGTTTAGGTGATGAGAAATATTCTGATTCTGAATGTATTTTTGCGGACTTGTCAATGGGTCCGACGAGGGCACAAAGGAAAGCAAATAATCAAAGATAATCCCTAAGTGTTTGGCTCATCAATCAGATGGAGGATGTTAGCAATAAGGAAGATAGGAGAAACTAAAAGAGAAGCATGTTTGGACAAGGAGAAATCAAAATTCATTTTTGGACATGTTAATTTGAAAAGGCCAGTTTGATTTCCAAGTAGAGAATCAGGTAGTCAGATAGGACCTATGAATCTGAAAATCAAGGAGAGTTTAGAGCCAAGATATAACTTTAGGAGTTATCAGTATTCAATGATATCCTAGGGAAAGGGTTCAAATAAAGCAGAGGTTCAAGGGACAAATGCTGGATTAATCCAAAATGTAGAGGTCTGGCAGAGGAGCCAGCCAAAAAAACTGGCAAGAAATAACCAAGGAGGTAGATAATTGACCTGGAAACAGTGTGTGTTATGGAAACCATGACAAAAAAATTTTCCAGAAGCAGCAACTCACTGACTTTGGAGATCAGTGGAGTTCTATCTTTAAAGTAATAATAATATCTGTCCCCGTTCCAATTTTAAAACAGTGAGCTATACATCTTAACAGTTAACTGAAACAGATAACTAGATCTTCAAACAGTTAAATATGCATGTTGTCCAATGAATGAATATTTTGGTGAATACCATTTCATCACTTGTGAATTGAAGAATAATGTCACAGAATCTTACTGGAAGTGACATTTTTCATTATCAGCACATTACCTAAAAATTCAAATGTGCAAGTCTTGTCGCCCAGAGCCATGGTGAGGTATGACGGTGGCAGGAAGAGCCAGCAGCTTGAACCCCGAGTTTCCCTGCAGCAAAAATGGCTGTTTCCCATCTGCTGCCTATTTCAACGGTTCCCAGCAGCTTTCAAAACCATTTAGGAACCCAGGTTAGCCAGCAGTTTCACAAATGACTGCCAACAGCTGAGCAATTCTGTTTGAAACCAGCTCAGAGGAAGACTGGGCAAAAAAAAACATCCTCTATCTTATTCTGCACCACCAGCACAATTTTTCTTATGGAAATATGAAAAACTTATAAAGTTCAGATCAAGTTTTGTTTAGACAGATGAACAAAAGTAAGGAGATGTAATCGGAGGAAGTGGCTTTTCTAAGACACTGAAGCACTATGGAATGTGTTACAGATCCCAGAGCCCACTTGATTGAGTTAATGATGGCTTTTCAGCCTTATTCCTCTGCACGCATCTGCCCTCCTTGGAGTGAGGAACCCCAACATGACCTGCTTTGTGGTTTAACCTGTGTTTCTACGGGAACATCCTATCCTGAGGCCCTGGGTGCCTGTCACTCAAGAGAGATTTAGCAGGCTAGATAGACACACAGCTGTCCTCATCAGGATTAATGGCTTTATTTAGCATTTAGGTAGCACTTATATTCATGTTGATTGGCCATTCCTCACAGGATCCCTTGGAGGTAGGGGTTGACTGTTATCTTCAGAGTTCAGTGAGGTGGAACGACTTGCTTGGGGTTACACAACCAGAAAGGAAGCCGATTTGGCACTTCAATGTGCTGTCTAGCCTGGGAGACATATCCATTCATTACCAGCAATTCATCAGCAGGAGTCCAGGCAGCTGAGCAGGAGCCGAGCGGGGAGCCCATACTCAAACCAGAAGTAAAAATCCTGCCACCCTTCCACTGCCAATAATATATTCCCGCAAATAATCTCCTCCCAAATATAAGACTGGGGAAGAATCCACATGACAGTGCCTGCTGCACAGCCAGAGGTACATGGGCTGGTCATTCTCCCCAACCCCTCTTACCCCCAGCCCCATCTCCATTCGTATACCACTGGTGTGAGCAGCAGTCCCGGCTCTTTCCTCTTATCAAACAAGAGTCTGCAGAACTGCACCCTTTAAATCTCCTTCCTCCCCCAGCACACAAATACACATTCACATTCTCTGGCCAATACCACGTCACATCTCTAATTTCAAAATTGCTTATGTCACTGTGTCTCTGGAAGTCCTCATCAATTTGGTTTCTTCTCACTTAATTTCTTCGCTGCACATATGGCAAGCTGTGCTTTTTGCACCTGCTTTTCTCTAGGAGGCTTTTTACTCCTGGAGCTTTTGAATAGCGTCAGTAGAACCTATTATCAAGCAAATGCATCCTGGACTCATTCAAGGAGGATTAGAACCCACATGACTTAATAAGGAAGGATGTCGCATGAGGTGGGTCTATTTTAATAAAAAAAGAGCATGGATGTTAGAATTGAGGAGACATGAGTTCAACTCTTAGCCCTGGCACTTACTGGTGGTGTGGTCATAATGAATTACTGAATCTCTCTGAGCCATAGTTGACTCATCTATAAATAGGGATAATAATATATAACGTGAGCGTGGCCATGAGAAAATAATAATAGGTGGTGTAGAGAGAACTTGACACATTAAGGTGATCAATAAATG